>WOGP01000104.1:14063-32683 GCA_015342065.1 Leptinotarsa undecemlineata
AAAATTTATTTGGGTGGTATCTATTTCTGTAAGTAAGTACAAAATATATGTACTACTTTAGAAGTGTAATTATGTTACATGATCACACATTGACTACAAAGAATGATAAAATGGTAAATGATCGCTGTTCATTTATATGATAAACAATAATGGTAAAAGAAATAAACCTCACCGTAAGTCATATGCATTAGGAATGCTCACCTATTTTATCTATTTGTTTACTATTTTGTTTTGTAACATGAGATAAGTTTGAAGAGGGCTACCTCACCTGATATCACACCATAGTGTGGAGTTATTGATTATTATATTTTTGATGATTATTTTGATAAAAAACATAATAATTGTTAACGTGTTATTTTTTCAAATAAAATATCTAGACTCGAACCAACGATTAAATGAGTGAAAAAAAAACCAGGCCAACCCAACCGGCTACAGACCAGCCAAAATGTACTGATTTACTTTTGGTTCATATTCTGTTTTTGTAGGAATGCCTCAGAGGTCAATTTTAAGACCTATACTGTTACTAATTAAATCATGTGATGTTATTGACACATGAATACGTTAACTTGTATTCAAAATAAGTGAGAAATTATTGTGAAGAGATCAAAGTTTTTCTGAATTTATTTGGAGACTTCCGCCTGCGGTAGATTTAAATAGTTATAGAGAAATTGCTGAGTAAACAAAGAATACTTCTATCGAAAAAATATTATATTCCTAATTTATTTTATGGTATTTAATTCTATATATCAGCAGGTAACCGAAAATTTTGGCATATTTATTGATATTTAGACGACAAGAAAATATAAACGCTTCATCAAAACCTCCAATAAAACAAATAATATAAACAAGTTTTATACATATATTGGACGATAAGTTTTTTCTGCTTATCGTTTGATACTTGTTGAGTTATTGGCCGTATGGAAACGACAGCTCGTTGTCAGAAAATTCCATAGAAAGTCTTCCGGTTAGTAACGAAATGATAAAGTAGCAACTCTACAAATGAGGTAATTTGGCAACAACGCCTTCATTTACCTGCTGAAAAATATTTGAACGGCCACGGAACAGACTATTCTGCCCACGCTATCGGCATCTCTGGACTCACGGCGAAACTATTTCTCATCCGTTGTTCTCTCTTCTCCGCCTCAGCCATAGTATATAAACCAGGTATGCCTCAGCTGAACAAACATGGTGAAAAGTTTTGATGAAACTATCAGTGATTATGACATGTGAAATCGACGAGTCAGGTTAGTTTTTCCAATTAAAGTAGGTTATTCAACAGAAGTTGAATAATTCTCCAACAGACATGTTTATTCATTTCTTAAGAATTGTGAATTATAGATGAATTTGTTAATTCGATACATTTTTTGTTACCTATCGTTGACCTGGATTACGGGAAGATGAATCAAGTATCTCTCTAGTAATTATTCCTTATATCGAGTCCGTTTTCAACATGTATTTAAAAAAAGCTGCTGAGCAGTTTTTATAGGGGGTATCGGGATAAATAAGACCAAATATTTCCATAAAATTTTAAATGATCACTAAAATACCACCATTGGACCAAATTCGTTATAATTTGTTATATAGCCTTCAAACGCAAAAATAGATAAGTAAAGAATTAAATAAGTAAAGAATTAAATATCTATATTTCAGCCCGAAACAGAATTGCCGAATACTTGAAAGAAGTTTTTGAAACACAAGTACAAATCCTAAGTCCTTTTTATTTATGTTCATACTTCGTTTTTGAATATTTTATTCAGACAAAGGATTTGTACTTGTACTTTAACAGCCACCTGTATATGTTTATTAATTTCCAGGTTCTGTACCGTTTCTTTTTACCTGAGTATGGGGTAATTCTTCTGTGTTTTTGTCATTGTTGAAAATTATCCCTTATATAGATAGATTATCCTTTCTATAGATAGAAAATGAGAAATGAGAATCATTTATTTCGATCATAGTTTTATATTCAAAGTGAAAGGGTTATATTTTTAGGAGTGATTGATTTTTGGGAAAGAAAGTTTTTGGCTTTCTACTACTTCATCTTGATAGTAGAAAGCCAAATACCTACTTTCTTTCCCAAAAATTAATCACTGCTAAAAATATAACCCCTTCACTTCAAATAAGATTCCTCTTGGCTAGGATTGAATCAAATAGGTGAATAAATGTCATTACGATGTCATCTATGATATAATCAGATCAAGCTTATTCCGTGACATTAAAAAAACGTAATTCATTAATGAATTGTGTGTATTTTCTATAATGTCATCCAATTTGGTACTGAAAAGCCTCAGGGCAAGTGTCTTACGGCGAAACATCGATGTATACCAGTGAGGATGACAGTGTTCCATGTAAGTGCAATTTGTTACCATTCATTTAAAGTAGAACTCATGTGAATGATATCTGATCTTATTCCACAACGAATATTTGAAATACAAACTGAGTAGAGAAAAAAGTATGTTCTGTATAATTGAGTGTTCATATAAAAGTATTTGTTTCGAAAGAATTTTTTTCTTTTATGTAATTCAATGTTTCATTCAGTTTGTGTCTGAAAGTAACTTTTTTGCATGATCTACTCGTCCATGTATACAGTTCTTTGGAAGATTCCCTTATCCTTTTTTTGTATCAAGATGGAGTAGTGGAAAGCCAAACATTTTATATTCAGTTTTGTTAGTATTGAATCACCATTATCAACCTCAAAGGGATATTTTTATTCGCAGATGAATTGTTGAAAACGATAAAAATACTCAAGAATATGTAGATGGGATCAACAAACTAAAGAGAAAGGATGGAAAGCTCCCAGGATAAGACAGAACAGTCCATTGTGAAACAACACCCCATTTGGAGGATGGAGGATAGATCGCTAATTCGTGAGAGAATGCACTGGTCAACCAACCTCTGGAGGAAGCAAGAAGTATATGCGTTCTAAAATCGATGAGGTGAAAAAAAGCGACTGGCGCTTAATATATAAAAAGTGATATACAAAGCGCCCACGCTTTTTTCAAAACAATACTAGTTTTAAGCTTATTTAAAAAAATATTTTCAACTTTTTAGTTCGATGTTCTTGATAGTTTATATAGACTATAGTTTATGTAGTTTAGACATAGTTTATGTAGACTATATTTATTTTATCGAAACTTTGGGATCAATCAGCTGTATATTATATATACTGAAAAATGACCATTGATATTTTCTGATTCCGGAGAAGAAGCCTGAAAATCAGCTACTAAACCCAAGGTAGCAGCCGCGCAAAGGAGGTTACAAATAAGACAGCAGGCGCGCTTGTTAATGAACACATCTTTTGTCAAATGAAGAAATACATGTAAAGTGAGTTCGAATTATATCAAGGAAGTTACGTACAGCGCCATCTGCCCGCGAATATATACATATATACATACATATATACATACACACATACATACATACATACTTTTTTTATAAAGGAGGAGGGGAAATCTTCATAGACTCTGTGCCGAATTCCTACCAACTAACCCCCCTCCCGTTGCTCAGCAATACGTATCGGAAACCGCTCTCGCATTACTTCGATACGTATGGCATAGGCAGTGTTTGTACTAAAAGGAAAATTTAAGAACTATAGGACGTTTACATATACATTTAAAGAAAATATCACAGTTATCATCACGAACTTTTGGCAGCTGACTATCACATTTGGTCATCGAGTTGTGCTCCGACTGATCTCAAGTTCCTTAGTTTTGATGATTTTTCTTATCGTCAAGTATCTTTGCCACGTAAGATACTTTCCATCATGTTTTCGGCATTGAATATGGAGTTTCTACATCGTCGTCTGCATTGCAGTAAGGACAATCTGGAGATTCTGCTCTTCTACGGTTGTATAGGTACCTACGAAAACAACCGTACCCAGATAGTGCCTTGGTGAGGTAATAGTCCACCTCTTCGTAAGTTCGTTTCAACCAACTCTCTATCGCAGGTATTGATCGGTGTGTCCATCTATCGTATTGACCGCTATCCCATTTTCGTTGCCAGTTATCCATCAAGTTTTCTCTAGTGATTCCCTTTGAAATGTCTGCATATTTCTCTTTTCTCTCGAAGCTCTATTGGTGGAATTCCAGCAATAACACATGCTGCTTCTGCAGATATAGTTCTATATGCACTGCATATTCTAACTTAATTTATTTTGTAGGCCTGTGAGTTTTTGGACAAATTTTTTGTTTTGCGTTACTGTGTGCTATGATGGTGAACCGTATAAAATCTGGGAGTGTACTATTCCAGACAAAATCTTCCTCTTGGAGGATCTAGGACCCCCAACATTGGGCATCAGATTGGTCAGGGCAAAACTGTTGTTTCTGCCTTGAGGATACTATGGGTAACGTGTTCAGCAAAGGTGACCTCCGTATCAAGCCATACCCCAAGATACTTAACAGCTTTGCTCAGTACTATCTCTGTGCCTTGCAGATCAAAGGTTATTGGTCCCAGTTTTCTCCTTTTAGTGAGCAATACTGCTTCGGTTTTTTTTCTGGAGCTAAACTAAGAAGTCTACTTTCCATCCAGTCTGCCACCAGCAAAAGTGCTCTGTTTGCAGTGTTTATTAAAAGTTCTTCTCTTTTTTCTGCAACGATCATCGCCACATCATCAGCAAAGCCGACCAATTTAACTATTTTGGACATTATTATAGAAAATAGACCTTCGTATAATATATTCCACAAAGTAGGGCCTAGAACTGAGCCCCGAGGTACACCGCTAGTGTTGCTAGCAAGTTTTGTCGCTTCCTTTGCTTCCAGAAGAATCTCTCTCTGATAGATACGATGCCATTATAGTAATCATGCTCTCATTGATTCCCCTACTCCTAAGTGACTCCAGTGAAACCTGCTCCAGTATCACCTGGAATATTGGTCTATATGACAAAGGTTTATCTAGGGCTTTGTTGCATTTTCTCAAAAGCACAAACTTAGCTTTCTTCCATTCAATTGGATAGTTTCCTTGCTTCGCTAGCTCATTGTAGAAAGATAGGGTATTATTCGGGTTTTGTAGGGCTACTGCTTTAATTATTTCTGGCGGTATATTTGCTGGCTCAAGGGCCTTGTTGGTTTTCATTTTCATGGAAGCATCAAGCATTTTTTCCTTCGTAAAATTAATGAAACTCTCGTCTTTATCACAGGTGAACCATTTACAATCTAGTCAACTATGTACCATCTAATCTACCATTCAAAATCATGTCTTCGGGGAAACTGATCAAATTCATCAGAAGCCTGATCAGAAAGGAATTACTTAGTCTGCTATACCCAAAGTCGACAATTTAAAATCTACTCTACCATTTACCACCTAATCTACTATTTGCCTATCTGGTCTATCTAGTTTTCCACTTACAATCCAGTATACCATTTACAATCATGGTAATGATAAAATTTGTCGGAAGCCTCACTACTGAAACACCTCAGGAAGGTTTCATATGTTATCATTAAGAATCTAGGTGTGAAAATATTGCCATTCTATGAAATGGACCATCCGTCCCTGTGCTCATCAACCCAGTCTAATTTAAAACAATCTCATAAACAGATGAATAATTTACATCAAGTAGGTTTTTCAGTGTGAAACCGACTCAGCGGCGGCACATCAAACAAAAGTTCGGATGTGCTACTTGGGGTTAATGCGACATGCTAATTTAAAGTGCGCCCAATTTACTTCATTTAAATTTCGCTCTTTTATGTTTCCGATCTTGAATCACCAGCTCATGAAAACAAACACGCTTCTGCTTCATTATTTGATAACTAGATCGTGTGAAATGTTGATTATACCTTGACATTGAACACGGAATAGATTGAGGTTGATGCGTGGGTGTCAATTCCAGTGTATTCAGTTTCCTTAAGCTGGAATGAAGGCCTCGATGAAATGAGATGTAATACTTTTTCCGAAGAATTGTTCGCAGAATAACTCTAAGTTTCTTTGACGAAATTTGTAATTATGGTTAGATTTTAATCTAAATTAGTATGTGGAGAATTTCATGGTTTTGTCGATGCAAACAACAAGATGGCCGCCGATATTTCTAATTGTGGTTCGGTGCGTTTCAAAATTGGATTGTGGGGATTTTGGGTACAGATTTTCATCATGACTAAAACGAATTGAATGAATTTGATTAAAAAGTTTTTGTATGCGATGAAAAGAAAAAGAAAAACGGTTCACTTATCAACCTCAATAAAACACTTGCTTTATGTGAAACCTCAGCCAAAGGACAGTCACAGAACACAAACAATTCATGAACCGAAATTTCCTGGGCAAATAATGCTCAGGAGAATATGACTTACATTCTGTAAGAGACCTGTACAAACCAGTATAGAGAACAAGGCAGTTGGAATGGTTGTGAGGAAAAAGATTAGAGAGAAATGCAATAAGTATAAGAAATCAACAAGTTGAACACTCCCAAGTAGCGGCAAAAATCATAAATCTATCTAGTCGTGAAAAAGTACAGTATTTGATAATGTCACTGATCAAGAAATACAATTTTTGCAAAATATCCAATGTTTTCTATAGGATAAATTGATGGATGTAGCCGTTACTACGTGATAGGAAATCATAATGAAGAAAAGACAATTGAAACTTTCTAAAAAAGTGGTGAAAAATGTATGCAATTTCAATTCTCTTTTCTTCCTTTTTCTATAAGAATATATAAAAACATTACGATAACCGGAATACACAATATTAAAATATGTTGAAAGGGAATCACCATACTCATCCTTCTTTCCCTTAATCGAAAACTACGAGAGGTCATCCAGTTCCCATCGAATATCGACGGTATTCAGAGTCGAGTGTATTTCTTTTAGTATTCCTGCGATGCCCTCCGATGTCATTCGCAGGAATTTTACTATCAAATGGTCGTGAGCGGCTCTAACAGACCGTGTGATTGCCTAAAATCGCTTGTGGTCCTTGCCGACTATTACAATATTCCCCTTTATTATTGCTACTTTCCCGCGAAATTAGGTTTGTTTTTTTTCGTGGAAACGGACCGAAGACTCGGCTTTTGAGATAACTTCAAACAAAAGATGCACTACAAAGAGTTTGGTATAATTATAGGGTGAATTGAGTGTGAATTGTTATCAAGAACTGAACAAAACTGTGAGGATCCCTTTTTAGTTGAAATACTTCAAAAACATTTTATTTACATCAATTACCTAATTTTCCACAAATAATGACGCAGGGGAGTCTAGAAAATTCAAATACTCATATGTTATTGAGTATAGTCTATTCTATTGAGCAGCGGAGTGTTAAATCATTTTCAACTAGCTATACCTAACAAATCTCGTAAGAATTTTCACTGTTGTATGTATAAGGTGATTAACAGAAATTAAAAGCACTCACATTATCAATTATCACTTTTTTCAAACTGTTATTTACAACTGAATAACTTCTTATTTACACAAGATGAGGGACTGCCAATGGGATCGCCACTTTCACCAGGCATAGCCAACGTATTCAGGGCTATTCAAATTCGTTTCTGTACATGAGGATCTTGTAAACGATAATAGATAGAGTGTCGGTTAAATTTTGGTAAAGTTGTGTATTTCAGAGAACTGTTCGATGATCTATAGAAATCGAATATAGCTCTATCCCAAATTATTTTTTGGCCTATATCTTCTTTATTCGCAGACACATTGAAAATCTGTCCACATTTTGCTATTGGTACTTCATGTGGGCTCTCAGAATATATCGATGAATTTCTTGTACAGGGTGTTATTTGACTTGGGCCACCCCCATCTTTGAATTTTTAAATACGTACCTGTATTTTTGTTGTAGTTTTTGAGTCGTAGACGTTCACGTCATACTGAGAAATTGAATTCAATTTTATATTTCGGGATGTTTCGATAATATTCGATTATAATTTTGTCGTTGACTGAGTTGAATAAAAAATAATAGCAACTTTCACGTCTCCCTTTATATCGTAAAGTTTCTCGAGAGTTTTTTTTTTAATTTTTAGGTACCCATTCATATTTTTCCCATTGCTCTGAGCGTTTTCTACAATGAAGAAATCCTTTTCAGATTATTTGAAACATATCTACATCAAAAATATATTATATATATTTCAATAAGCAGGAAAAGAAATGGCCATCATAACATCCGAAACAAACACTATAATTGTAATGCAAATTGAAATGAAGTAATTTATATAGGTACCCAAAAAAATTATTGGCGCAATAAATGTTCGAATTGAAGTCCTTCCATTTCGAGATATTTTTAAACTCGGTTTTTCACATTATTTATCATTTGCTGTATTGTTGCGAAATCATTCAAAATTCTCAATTTCGAGTCTTCCACATTTTCTATCTCTCTCCCAGCATATATCATATTTTTCAATGTCCCCTTTAGAAAATTGTCGAAAATAATAAGATCTGGTGATCTTGCAGACCATCTTTATTGTCCCATTATTTGTCTCGAAATAAAAGAACTCCAATTCGAACATTTATTGCAAAATTAAGTTTTTTGGGTATATAAATCTCTTACTTCATATCAATTTTCATTATAATTATAGTGTTCGTTTCGGGTGTTATTATTGCTACCATTTTTTTTCTGTAGATATGTTTCAGATAACCATAAAAGGTTTGATTATTCGAAGGACATTGTAGAAAACGCTCAGAGTAATGGAAAAATATGAATAGGAATCTAAAAATGAAAAAAAAACCCTCGAAAAACTCTGCGATACATAGGGAGACGTGAAAGTTGCTATTGTATTTTTATTTAAGTCAGTCAACCAATTTTCAGGGCCGCAATTGAATTCAATTTCTCAATATGAAGTGAACGTCTGCGATCCAAAAACTAAAACAGGAAATACAGGTCCTTATTTAAAAATTCAAAGATGGAGGTGGCCCAAGTCAGATGGCACCCTGTATAAGAGATTCATGGATATATTCTTAGAACCCACATTAAGTGCCAATAACAAAATGTGGACAGATTTTCAATATGTCTGCGAATGAAGAAGATATAGGCAAGAAAATAATTTGGGATTTTTTGGTTTTTCCTGTGTATCTCCACAACCAAAAGAGCTTTATTCGATTAATTCACATCATAGAATAGGTCTCTAAAATACGCAACTTCGCCATCATTTAACCGAAACTTATCCTTATCCCTTATCGTTTACGAGTGGTTAGAAACTCTAGCCATTGAAGAAGCCCACAAGAAACCTCGTGTCTGCTTGAGATACATTGACGACACCTTCATAATATGGAATCAAGGAAATACTGAACTAGACGCCTTCCTGAAACACATTAACAACGTAAGATATTCCATCACTTTCACAATGGAAAAGGAAGTCCACAACGAATTGTCATTCTTAGACGTATTGGTGAAGAGTACCGACAATAAGTGGGAAACATCTGTATACCAAAAACCCACTCATAAGGGACAGTATCTAATCCACGAATCCAACTACCATCAATCGACTAAAAGGAGTATCACCAATACTCTATTAGCCCGTGTTTCGGACTTGAGAAGGAACTGGATCATCAAAAATGATCTTCAACGGAATGGCTATTCCAAAGCGATGGTAGAACAGACTTTGTCTAAAAGACAGCAGCAACCTCACCAGGAAGAGAAGCCGCCACAATCAGTGCTTACATTTCCCTGCGTAAAACCAAGAGGCCATTGAATGTTCGTATTGACGAGCACAAGAAATACACACAGCGAGAGGAAACCAGCAAATCAAGAATATCAGAGCATGTTTAGACCCATCAACATAATATCGAGTGGTCCCAAGCTGGGATCATACACAGAGAGGAACACTGGTTTAGAAGGAAATTCAAAGAAGTCACTTACATGTTGTCCAACAGCGAATTCAGCCAAGCTAGCGTAGAGATACGTAACATATGGAAACCTATCATCAAGCGAAAAATGGCCAATTCCCACCAAACTGTCATCTCCCACTAAACCAATGAAGCGGAGAAAGGAAAGCGAAGAAAGAGAATGTACTCGAATGATCCATACATAGTCATCTTTTGGAGGAATCAGTCCAGTAATCAAGCGAAGAAGTGGATATCAATAATCGAAACATCGTGAAGTAACTTGGCTTGGAATCTCCTAACTTCATACTTGCATTTTTGGTTCAATTGTTCAATTTTTGCTTGTATTCTATTTCACTATTATTTCATTTTAGGTTTTTTGCTTGATATAATTGTAATTTTCAGCAATTCATTTTTAATTCTTCTCTTTTAGTTCTTTCAGGGATTTCAAATCATTTTGTATAATACTAGACAATGGAAGTCCGAACTAATGGAATTCAAACTTCCTGAAAACATTTTTCTAAACTGAATCGCTGAATCATCATAATAATAATGTAATAAAAAACATATCGAACGGTTATCCTGTTATAAAAGGAACTTTAAAAAATTCCTTTTGAATAATAACATTGCTTTCTCAATGAATAACTTGCTATTGCATCCAACAAGTTTCATTGAGAACTGAGATCGTTCCTGAATGATATCCTAGACAAATCCGTCCTTCAGATTATGCAAGTGTGCAAGTGCATGCAAAATACCCAAGAATTATGCGATCTGGTCTCGGTGTCAGACAGTTCAAGAGAGCCGACAGACAATGAAATTAACATATACTTGGAGACGATAATAACTCATTCTCCAATTTGCATGTACTTGAAACCTCAAGAAATGAACAAATTAATTACCTTTCCGCGTGTACTGTCGCCAATTAGCTATGTTTAAGTGCTCATCTGTTAGAAATTAGTGTCTGCTTTGTATCCTCTATTCAACACTATGAAAAATTACTATGGGAGTGACCTGATTGTTTGAATTTGAAAGAAAAAGTTTGACCGATACTCGAATTTTGTAAAAAGTATATTGAATTCAAGTGGAGACTCATCGGGTTGAACTAGAAGTTAGCCATTTCCATGTATGGAATCGATGAAGAAATTCACAAAAAAAATGAATGGAAATCGTAAATTTTGTACCATACATTGAATAACCTTTTATTGTCAGGTTGTCATCCGACTTCAGTCTTCTTCTACTTCAAAATTCATAACACTGACCTTTATTTGCAATAGCAATTACATTTTTTGCGATATTGTTGACGTTTTGCCAGAAACATTATTGTTGTTTCAATCTATTTGGATGAATAACTTACCAAATACTTTTAATGATGTTGACATTCTAATTTCTCTAATTTCAGTGGTGTTTATCTATGACACATAACTTCAAATGTTCAATACACCTAACCTAACTTAACCTTACCTAACCTAACCTTACCAAACCTAACCTAACGTAACCTTACCTTACCAAACCTAACCTATCCTAAGCTAATCCAATTCATAAATTATGATTAAATAGTAGTGTCCAAAGTCTGTTATGATGAAACTCAAATGACGATACAAATGTCCATTATTAGAATCATCTAGTTGATAAGATAACATATTGACATATTAATTTTTCTAATTTCAGTGAGGTTTATCTATGACACATAACTTCAAAAGTTCAATAAACCTAACCTAACTTAACCTAACATAACCTTTTTTTTTCGGTCAGAAGGAAATGCTTATGCACACCGTGCATAGAGACTCTCGTGACGCGGTAGTGTAGGACTTTCACCTCACTAAAACCTCCTGTACATCGCCAAGGTTACACCGTCCTGGCAGGCCTTTTTCAGACATTCATCAAGACGTTTAGCGGTATGTAGTAGAGAGCACTGTCATTCTATTCTATTTGCCTCTGTCTGTCTTCTATGTCCTTTGTCTCCATTATTTCCCGTATCATCTTCGCCCCTTCTTCCCACCTCTTACGAGTTTCTAACATTTTCTTCATCAGGGTGTATGGTCTTATTTCTGTATTTAATGTGACTTCTGCCTTCATTCTCTGAGTAGTCCACCTTGGGCAGATGAATATAGTATGTTCTGCGGTGTCTCTGTTATTACAGTATGGACAGTTCTCTGTATCAGTTTTTCCTATTTTTTTAGTGTAGGTAGCGAATGTGCCATGTCCTGTTGATGCTTGCGTAAGGAAGTAGTCGATTGTTTTGTGTTTGCATTCATACCGTGACCTGATATTTGGTATTAGAAGCTTTGTCCATTGTCCCGTCTCAGTATTTTCATCCCACCTCTTTTGTCACTTCTGTATCGTCTTCCTGCGTGCATTTCTTCTTGTATGTACATCTATTTCTGTTGCGTACTCAATGACTCCTCTTTACTCCGTCAGAAGACTTACAAGTGGAACGCCAGCGATCACTTGTAGTGCCTTCGTGGATACTGTTCTGTACCCACTGACAATCCTGACGAGCATTTTCCATTGTGACCTTTCCATAATCTCCCTCTATTTGTTGCTCCCCATAGTTTGGTGCCATTATCCCGCTCCATATAGCATTATGCTCTGGGCTACGTTGGGCAGGATCCTTTGAAGTAATCCTGTTCGCTTCCCTGCTTTCTTAGTTGTCATCTCTATGTGGACTATTCCAATATCATTCCGAGGTATTTGATAGTTTTCTGTGGTTCAATTGATACGTCGTCGATATTTAATTTCATCTCTTTTGTTGCTCTGGGGACAGCTAGGATTAGTACTTCTGTTTTTTTTGGTGTCAGTTGTTAAAGTTCTATCTTTGAAGTAGTCTTCTATTAATCTTCGTGGATATATAGGAGTTTTCCTTGTCTCTTTCCATAACCTTTCCATAACCTTATACCATGGGGCGGAGTTGAACGCCTTCCTACACACCAATTTTGTGTCATCCTTAAATTATTTCTTGTTTGTTTCATTAGATGAATCACCTTCTCCCCTGCCTGAATCGTTAATCTCCCTCTCCTAAAGCCAAACTGCATTTCATTCAGAGTTTCTTCTAATGATTTTTCGATTCTTGCCTTCACCATATACTCATAGAATTTCGCTTTTTTCCAGTCCTCAGGGAATTTTTGAACCTTACCTAACCTAACCTTACCTAACCTAACCTAACCTAACCTAACCTAACATAACCTTACCTTACCTAACCTATCCTAAGCTAATCCAATTCATAAATCATAAGTAAATAATAGTGTCAAAAGTCTGTTATTATGGAACTCAAATGACAATACAAATGTCACTATTAGAATAATTCAGTTGATATAATAACATATTGATCTGGCATTAGGTCTTGCCCATAAAAGTTCCAGTAACGATCAAATAATAAAAAGTGCATTTGAACGAATAAATCGCGAATCAGTTTTTCGTAATCGAAGCACCTCAAATGTAGGATCAAACAACAAGAGGAGACATGCATCAGACTTTTTGGTATCAGTGACGACTAAACGTATCTGAAAAAACAATCTTTTTCAATTTCTTCCAAGAGAACCCGTACACCACGTGTATTTTCCCACGCCATTCACACCTTCGTCGACGCGTAAACCGAAAGTCATTGAAGAGGAGTGCTTAGAACGGCCTGCGGTGTTACAACAAACGCGATCAAAGGCTTCTGTGGCAGCGCCATGTAATTAGGAATGTCCACTAACGAGATGACGAGAAGGCTATTCGCACAATTACGCCGACAATTAGTCCTAATGAAAACCGAATTAGTTGCATCTGCTAATTTCGGTGCTCGATTTGAATGCGTTTGGATTCTTATGCTCTGTGGTATGGACTAACTTAGAAATTCAATTTGATGGTTCAACAAAAATATTATATTACTCGTCGTTCACCGATTGGCACTGCTTGACTCTCGTGAGAGGATAGTCACTTGGTTCAAGGTCACCATGGGTGAGGGTAGAGTGGAAGAGTAATTTATAATGGCTAGCTTGATGAGCTTGACAGAATAGAAGTAAGATCTATGAGTTTATGTAGATGGGCCTTGTCATCCTGACAAAGACCACTTTATGAAACTGGTACTAGAGAGAGCAAAAAGCTGTAAACCTCATCAAAACTGTGATAGTTCCATTCACCTGGGCAAATAATCTATATAGATGACTCAACTACACTTTGTTTCAGTGCCAAGATCATTTCATTCAGAGTGGAGGTGAAATAGATAGGCATTATCTGTAAATTCAATTCAATATTCTGTAAGAAAGATTAGGTCACTTGTCATTTACTGATTTTTAGTGACTAGTGTGAAGCTGAGCACTCGGTTCAAGGTCAAAAGAGTTGCAGGAAGAGCAAAATACCAGTTTCTGGTAGACAGTTTGCTAGATGTCAACAGAATGGAAGAAGGATCTGCAAGCTCATCCAGATAACCTAGGCATTTTGGTAAGGACCACTTTATAAAAAGTACACTGTAACAGATGCTGTGAATCCCAGCAAAACTGTGATATTACCCCTCACCAGAAAGGTTAATCAAGGTGTTATAACAAACGTTACACTTTCCTTCAGTAGCGAGAGTATAGGCATTATAACCAATGAAAACAATCTCCTAGAACGCTCACCTGAGAGAACTAGACTATTTCTGTCGATATGTCGGAGGATCTATGGGAAATTGTTGTGCTCAGGGACCAAACAAATCCATTGGATATATGTGACGATTGTCAGTTCATGTAGATGATATACCTGCATCACGTTCCTGAAACTCCACAGCTTTTGGTGAGAACTTGTCGACAAATATCCTATATATGTTCCCAATGTCATTAGGTTGATTACCAATTGGATTTGACCTGTTGGAAGACCTCACCTCTAATATTTCCTTCGTTTAATATACGTACCCCCAAATAACTCCTTGGTCACTTTCAAGGCGTTATTAACGTGCACCATTCAATCAATCAAAGTGACAACTTTCTGTCTCACTTCATTGAAAAATGATTGATAGTCTGAATGCGGATTCTCACTCTCGACTCTGTAGCTAACGGTTCTATATTTAAATGTGCTGTTGGAGATTTTCACACCATCTTCAAATTTTGAACAGCAATTGGTTCTGCGCTCCCATGTTTTGAGGTGTGAAATCATCCTATTCGCAGGCACCATCACAATAGTTCCACAATTCCTGAACTGCACTTGGTTGGGCAGAATCTGCTCTGGATCGTTTTGCTGGAGGACCTACATCAGCATCCGTCCTGAAGGAGTGCATTTGATGACGACGCATTTCATCTTTACAGCTGAAACTTTTACAGCAAAACTTATTTGTAGGGATATTCAGTACGCCCAAAATTAAATCCTTTTAATAGTTTCATCAATAAAACAAAAATATACATCAAAATAAACAGTGACTTTTTCAAGGAATATAATGCTCCATACAACTTGATCTCCAGTAATGCAGTCATACCTCATTTATATGGACTTTCTAAGATACATAAAGTTTTTCGCTAAGTAACACTTTAGATTTAGTAACTAAATCAAATCACTTGAATTTATTTCTTGAAAATTGTCTTATGCTCTCCTTTGACGTTAGCAATCTGTTCACTTCAGTCCCCAAATCAGAAACAGTACCTCTAGTAGGTGATTTACTCAGATTAAAGCTTGTAGATGAAGACATCATAACACAAATTTTAACTTTACTCAATTTTTGTCTCTCACAAGGTTTCTTCGTCTTCAACGAAAAAGTCTACTGACAAGCTGAGAGTTTAGCAGTGGGTAGTTGCCTATCCCAATTTTTAGCAGATTTGTTCATGAATCACTTAGAAGTTAACCATATAATGAATGACAATAACAGTTAAATCTTACATTGGTTCAGGTATGTAGATGATTGTCTTGTTTTCATAAAAGGCAACTCTGGCACAGCGAACAATCTTTAAAAAAAATCAACTCAATTCACTCCAATATCAATTTTACACTTGAGCTTGAATCAGGCAACAGATAAAATTCCTTAGACTTGTCCATAAGTAAATCAGACAGATTTGAATACAATATCTACAGGAAGTCCACACAAACTGACCATGTCATACCTTATTTTTCTAATCACCCTCACATAAAATGGCAGCCTTCTATTGCTACATTCATAGACTGCTTAATGTCCCACTTTCACATAGAGCCAGCCTAATAATCTTTTGGTCCGTGCAGCTGAAGGTTGTTCTAATTTGAATCCTTGAATCTTGGAAATAGCTGTGTGACTAGGGCGTAAGTCAATGAAGGTCTTTCAATGTCAAACCCGAAAAACTGCCTCAAAGCCACCTTGTCTACGTTGTATGACAGATTGAGGTCGTTCAAGGCCAAACTCAAAACACTCCTCAATGTCACCTCAACTACTTCGTGCGACGTATATAGAGGTCGTTTCAAGGTTGAAACTGGTGGGGGGAGATTCTGAAATCGAATGGTGTTCCATTTGCACTTTTTCTTCTTTTCTACCAGAAAATCTGTTACAATATAGAAAAAATCTTTCAGGAAATATAATTCTGAGTGAATTAGATTTCTTGCTCGTCCACAAATTCAATCTTACATTGAAATAATACATGGAAGAGCTTTTTTTGGTTCTAACTTGAGAAAAAGAAGACTATAAACCGTGTCGGATCAATTTACCATTTCATTATTTCGAATTTCAATTGTCAGATATGATATAAATTGATTTGAAGTTCTTGAAAGAATCTGTGAAAAATTAAAAGGATCAGCTGAAAAATTAAAAGGATCAGTTGAAAAATAACAATAATATTGAGAAAAAAAAACTGAAATCACTATGAAATAAAACAAACCACAACCAAAAAATCAAGAAATTAAAATATTAACACGAGATGAAAAATAAAAAAACAATCATCAACAAGAAATAGAAAATTAAAAGTTAAAAGATTTCAAATCAAATTACTTCACGACGTTTCGATTGTTAGTGTCCACAATCGTCTTCGGGTGATAACTGGACTTATTCCTTCGAGATCTGACTATGTATAGGTCGTTCGATTGCTTTCACCTATCCCCTCTCTGCGCTTCATCGGTTTTAGCGAGAGCTGACCGTTTGTTGGCGGGATTTGGTAGTGTTCCCCTTGATTAGAGGTTTCCATATGTTGCGTATCTCTACGCTAGTTTGGCTAAATGCGTTGTTGGACAACATATACGCGGCTTCTTTGAATTTTCTCCTAAACTGGTGTTCCTGTTTGTGGATGATTTTAGCTTGAGCCCACTTGATGTTATGTTGATGAGTCCAAACTTGCTCTCTATTACTGATTTGCTGGTTTCTCCTTGGTGTGTGTGTTTCTTCTGTTCGACAATGCGGACTTTCAATGACCTCTTATTTTCACCGATATAGGATTTTCCGCACTCACAGGGTATCCAGTAAATGCAATACTTGGAATCGCAGTCCGCGTTTGGTGGCCTGGTTTTCGTGAGACTGCTATGGATAGTGTTCCGAGATCTGAAGCAAGTTTTGATGTTATACTTGGACCCAATCTTTCTTATCCTTTCCAAAAATCCTCTGATGTAGGGAAGTACAAGTACTGGTGGCGGCTTCTCTTCCTTGTGAGACTTTTGCTGTCTTCTAGCTAAAATCTGTTCCACCATTACTTTAGAGTATCCATTCCATTGAAGCTAATTTTTATAATACCTAGTTCCTTTTCGGGACCTTCCTTTGTATGACAGAACCCGAAAGCACAGTCTACTAACGTCTTGATGATTTCTCTCTTAGTCGATTGATGATGGTTGGATTCCTGGTTCAGACATCTAAGAATGGCAATTCGTTGTGGACGTTTTGTTCCATTGTGAAAGTGATGAAAGGACTCACGCTGTTGATGTGCTTCAGGAAGGCGCAAGTTCTGTATTCCCATGGTTCCATATTATGAAGATTCTTTCAGGAATTTCAAACCAAATTATATCATATCAGACAATGAAAGTCGGAAATAATGAAATGCACTACGAAACATTGTCAACCACCTTCAAACATCAATTTTCCAAATTAGTGCAATTCAAACAGTGTATTCTTTAATGTGTGAGTGAAACTTTTTCCTGAGTCTTTTCATCTGCTTGAAACCGTGCAGAAATGGCATATTCAAATGAACTTAATCGTTATTGTATTCATTGGACGGAAATGATGAACATGCACTGGTGAGATGACAAGATTACACAGCCCGATTATGATGATGATAGTCTATAATTTGAGATATTGTTATGTAGGTTAATTAACTAATGCCGTGTTAAATTTATGCATCAAGCTCCACACAGGAAACGAAGTATGAAATTAGGAAACTGGCGGTGAAAATTAATATGAGCCCCTTGAGTGGTGGATTTAAATATACAGGGTGTATCAAAATATATAAATGAAGATATAAAGCTTCCTGGATGTTTAGATATGAAAATATGAAATTATCATATTGATGAATGCACTGGGTACAAATACTTTTAAAAACCAACCATATGTCAAAATCCAATATTTCGAAATCACCTCAATGTGAAGTAATGTATCGTAGAGAGTTCTGAAATGAATTTCGTGGGTAAATATGAAAATTCTGGATATAATTATCAGTTGATGTACGCTGTTCGTTCAAAAAATGAGGCAAATTTTCATTCTTCCCAAAAAATATTCATTTTTCAATTATCATTTTGTCCCCTTCACAGTAGTTTCCTTCAAATATACTTGTACTGGCGTTTTTACAATTCAATGAAATGATAATAATAATAATGATAATACATTTATTGCCCATCAGCTCGTAGATGGAAGCATCCTACACCATCTGGATGCCGGAGAGACGTATACTTACCTCGGGGTGGAACAACGCTACTCACAAGAGGTAACAGCAGTGAAAAACTCTCTCCGCGGCAAGTATCAGCACAAACTTCGACAGATCTGGTCATCGGAACTGT
>WOGP01000105.1:0-32566 GCA_015342065.1 Leptinotarsa undecemlineata
TATTTCATGCCGAACATTTTCGAACACAGTAACGTCAATATCTCTACAAATATTTATTATCCTCTGACGTATATCTAATTTTGAAGCAGGTACAGTTTCATAGACATTTTGCTTCAAATAGCCTCAAAAAAGGTCCAAAGGTGTCAAATCTGGCGAGCGGGCTGGCCATTCTGTAGGACCTCGATGGCCAATCCAACGACCGGGAAGAGAAGTATCCAAATAGTTTCTTACTTGTCGGGATTATTGTAGTGGTGCTCCATCTTGTTGGAATACAATATCCTTATCGAATTCATTAGGATTCGCTTCAACGATTTCAGTGATGAGAGGGCCAACAGTAGTTTCCAGCATATTGAAATACAGTTCACCTATTGAATTTTGATCAATAAATAGAGGTCCTACAATATGGTTTCCCAATGTTTCTGCCAAAATACGTAAATATACGTAGGATGCCTTGCAATGGTTTCCGTCATGATTTCGCAGAATTCTGTTCTTCGATCAGGGTCATCTTCAGTTAATTGATACCTATTCTTCTTCAAAAGTCTCCACACAGTAGAAGGAAACACCTCACAAACATTTGCGACGGAATAAGTACATTGTTCAGTATTTACTACCATCTCCCCAATTATTTGCACTTGCTGTTTTTCCGGAATGGACGGATGACCTGGGGGCTTTCTATTATGTACACCACCGGTAGTTGTGAATTTGGATACAAGTTTCCTCAAATATTTTGTACAGATAGAACGATTCGGAAAACGTTCATTGAAAATACTTTCGGTTTCGTGAAAGTTACGCGTCGCACTGTAAATAAAAATCGCTTAAATTTTTTCTTCCAATGGACGAGAATTGACCATTTTAGAGATTGTTGACATGGTACCTTTCTACTAGTAACACCGAAAACTAAATGAGAATATGCTAACTAAACAATGATGTTCATTGTCGTACTGACACTTTTTGTCATTTTTATAAACAAAAGATAACTTAAATAACACTATCGGGTTGTTGGAATTACCATATGGCAGATGAATAGGAATATTTCTGTTATAATATCCATATTGATGTGTTTGTCTTCAGGAAATGATAAAATTTTCCGCCATTTTGTAGTAGGTGAAGAAATAGACTTCATATTCTAGGGTTGTGAAGTATTCGTCAGGAGCTTCAAGATGATGTGTCACAAGACACCCCTTTCTATTTAATTTTTTTTCCCAGATGGCACCCAATTGCCATCTTTAAAGTTTGATGTTTCAACTTCACTTCAAAATAAAGTATACATGCATTAACTTCATTATCCCAAATTTCATTTTTCAAAAAATTAAAAGGGGGAACTTAGAGAAATGCACTGTAGAACAGGTAATACGTTGGAAAAGACAAATCATCCAAATTCGAGAAAATAGAAATATACAAATTTAATTGTGTAACTTGTTCTAAGATATATTTTGGTCAAACCGACAGAACATTTAGGAATCGAAATCAGAAACATCATATGATGAGTTATATAAATGAGAAAACAAGTTCAAATGATATTTTACAACAAAATGATATGTTTAACATATATTTCCAAATTTCACACATAGAAAATACACAAAAAAATACTGAATGACCAACTGAGTCTAAATAGATCACCAATAATGAACTCGTTTTCTTAGAAACCGATGTTGTCCTATTGTTCATAGACATATTATTATTGATGTAGAATTGATATAATATCCTCTAGGTAAGCATAACTGAAGATGTAACTTAGGTATATAAAATTTGAGTAGATGCTCTACGTAATTATGTTGGGTATATGAAAATTAAGGTAATGAATCAACTTTTAGTATGTTATTGACTACGAAAGAGCAAATAGCAAAACATTTCAGATTTTGAAAGATAAGTTTGTGAAGATCAAATCGTTAGGTATAGTTTATGAAGTAACTTTGTATCTTCATTAAGTACCGGCCGAGTCAATGAAAAAAAAACAATTTTTTTTCTTAAATGTTTTTGAAGTTGTTTAGTAGCTCATTATAAAACTTGATACCTACCTTCATAATGAATAAAATTTTGCTGAATATTTTCAGTTATTTGAGATTGCCTGAATATCTTGTTGAATGATTGTGTTAGTCATTTATGATTTTGAAAGACATACAAGGCGTTCTAAAGAAACTTGACCACCTCGTAAGTCAGAAACGGACGTGTAACCGAAAATTTAAAAGAATACGTCAATTTTTATTTCTAGGGGGACTAGCTCTGATATGGAAATCATACCAGAAACTTAACCCTCTACGGTTAGCAAGTACCCCACCTATTTTTTTTAATGGCATGGGGCGTCAAGTGATACATTGTTTGAAAGGTCTTTTTTGTCTTTCTATTACTATGTTTTTTTTTTTTTTCGAAATTGGTTCATTCGTTATTGACAAACTAAATGGTGAACGTTTTATTTAAGAAAAACAGAAAATTCGTTGTCGCTCATTTTATTGAGGAAATCAACAAAAGTAAAATCAATTGCAGCACAATCAACGGATAAAGTGTTCAAAATGACCTCCAATCAACTCAGTCTACTTTCAAAAGCGTTCCTTACATTATTGAAGATGTCCCGAGTCAGCATTCCCGAACAATTTTCTGAGCATGTATTCTTCAAACAAAAATATTTCTGAAAGAGTTCCACAAAGTTTCAATACCATATTTCCATATCTATAATTTCATAGAGATACGTAGATTAAATTATGATTTTTCAAGGTGATATAGAAATAGAAAAAAATAGAGGTCTGCATTAAATTTCACTTTTATTCACTAAGGTAAAATATCACCAGCAATTTCGTCTCAAAACAAATATACCATAATTCTACTTGAACTGTACTTGAAATCCATTGCTTCAAAATAATTTATTAGAGCTCAAAGTTCTTATATTCATGTCAACATATTTTACAGATTTATTTACAGATCTATTTATAGTTAGATGATTTGGAATACTTCATTTCAATGACGTTCATTCACCTTTATCCTTGACCATGTGCATATATTAATAGAATTCAGAGCGATAGAAAGTCAAGTTCAAGATATATCTAGTATATCAGGAACTGTGAATGAAATTACAAGAATCATGTCAGTTTTAAATAAAATTCACTTAACGCGGGATACCTCAATAGTCAACGTTATATTTTGTATATATTTATATAATGAAAAATACGGTTTTGAAGACGAAAACCACTGGACGCATATATGAAATTAAAGAATCATATAGTCTTTGCATTTTCTCATATTGTGGAAAGTTATAAAATCAAAAGTATAGATTTACAGTTCATTGACATTGATTTTTCAGACCGACTTTTGTCTTATGAAGGAAGTTTGAGTTCTGACACACTCACATTGGTTTTGAGTAGATTATTTGTTTATTGTCTAGTGTCCAGTTGGCATCAGTAGAACAATTAGAATGACCGATACCGAAGAAACATCGAGAACAATAACAGTATAGATAATTTTAACAAGTAATTCGACAAAAAGAGTTTTATTTGAATAGTCCAAAGATTCAGTGACGTTATGAAAAGTACCAATTGGATGAATAATCATAAAGCATAAGAACGACGAAAATAGTAATTCCGATATCGGAATTGTAAAAAAAAACGCAACTATGTTTGCAGTACTTGGGAGCCGTCTGGTTTGTTTATTCCTTTCAAATCTCCAGAAAACACTGCATCCTTAAGGTGCGTATTCACCAAATAAGCGAGCAAAAGCGAGCATGAGCGAGCATTCGTGTATGTTTGCTCGTGTTCGCTCATGTTCGCTCGACATATTGATGTCTCGTCCATACCAGAGCTAATATCTTCAAGTTTGTAGTCGTAGTTGATCCATCTATTTTGTGCGAGCACCTTTTGATGTACCGCCTTCTTCTCGATCTTTCCTGAACGCAATCAAGCATACGTTCGCTCGCTCGCTAGCCCGTACTCATCAGACGATTATTGATGCAGAATGCTCGTTCACTCTTGTTCGCTCGTGCTCGCTTTTTTGGTGAATACACACCTTTATTATACGCTTATTGAATATTCTTCTCCATCTGTTTAATAACCATATTCCAACAATCTTGTTCACTGCATCAGTTTGTACAAGTCCCTTGTTCAATGTTTGTTGTATTCTCCTGTACACAGTAGCTGTTGAATTGCGTCGTCTACAGTTGACGTCTTTATTATACAGCCCTATTTTTTCAGGTCTCTTTTCAGTGGACAATGTCCTTGAGAAACCCTGTTTTGAGCCAAACCTTGCTTTGTTGAATCTACTTCCGTACCAAGGATTTCAGCAACCCCACAGCTTGGTCAGATCTTAGATAACACATGGGCTGGACATTGGACAAAAAAACGAGTTTTTTTTGTTCCAAATTGGCTTTATTCATCAACGTAATCTCCATAAGGAGTTACACAATCATTCCAGCGCCTCTCTAATATTTCAATACCACTTTTCTAGAACAATTCATGTTTTGCCACAAAATAGGCCTCAGTTTCAGCAATAACCTCTTCATTCGAGCAAAATTTCTCAGCAGTGAGCATTTTTTTGAGGTCTGGGAACAGCCAGTAGTCAATGGTAGCCAAATCTGGCGAATACGGTGGATGTAGGAGCAATTCAAAGCTCAATTCATGTAGTTTTGCCATTGTTTTGATTGACTTGTGATACGGTGCATTATCCTAATGAAACGCAATTTTTTTTACCATATGCGACATTTTCTTTGTAATTTCGACCTTCAAAATGTTTAGAGATAGATAGATACCAGGATTTGGGTCATTTACTGAATGACAAAACATATTTAAATAACTTCCCATAACTGAATATTTTTTCAAATGTGTAAACTGGTAATTAATTGTTACATAAGCTCTGGTAATTTCATTCATTACAACATTACTTTTACACTTTCTCTTCTTTTCTTATGTTAATGTAGATCAATTTATTCTCAAACACAGGTACACATTTTTGACATTAAATGGGTAAATAAAACTCAGGTACTAAACATAGATTTTTAGTTAGCATAGACACGTTTGAAGAAGCTATTGTATAGAGAAACACGTGTTTCGTTTTTTGAAATTGTTCTGTGTTTCTTGAATAGCCTCTTATTCCCGAACATTCCGCAATATTCCTTGATGTTTCGAAATGTTCTAGATTGTTGTGGAAAGCTCTCGAATACTCTCGAATGTTCTGGACTGTTGAAGAAATTTCTAGCAAATGTGACACTGAGACAGAAAAATAAATAATACATACAGTATATAAAATCAAAATGGAATAAATTTGTTTCGGTTACTGTATATATTTGAAAAAATTCCCGAAACACGTCAAATGTAAATTATAATTTGACATTCTTCAACTTAAAAATACCACCTCTACCTTAAACCGCCTTCGAATGACAGTGCAACACCTAATTTTTTAAATGGGAAGTATAGGTTTGTGATATAACGTTTGAACATTCTCTATTAAAAAAATGTTATCGATTTCAAGTGTATTGCGAAATGCGAAAGACAACTCTCAAAATTTGAGAAACTTGTGCGAGCTAAGGACTAACGAGGTCTTACTTTTTAACGTGTGATTCCTAACACGTTCACCGCGAACGTCTTGGCAACATCCTGATCTCAAATAAAACTGTCTTCTAACATTATTTAACATATCAGGCGTGACCGACCTAATTGCAAGCGTTATTCGTTCTTTCAAGTCATTCAAATCTGAAGGTTTAGTTTTGTACACATTGCTCTTTACATATTTCCATAAAAAGAAATCTAATGATGGAAAATCAGGTGATGGCGCTGGCCACTCAATCGATTCTCGCCTGCCTATCCACCGATTGGGAAATGTATCGAGGTATTGCCGAATATTAACTTGGTAATGTGATGGTGCTCCATTCTGTTGAAACTATATCGTATTGACTGGAACTTGAGGGTTTCCTGGATCAGGATATAAGTTTGCTTAACTTGGAATGAAATCATTTTGAACTAGTGCCAAATAATTATCTCCACTCACGTTGCCCTCAATGAAGAAGGGACCAACAATATGGTTTCATAGAATCCCTGCCCAAACATTAACCTTTTGAGGGCATTGAGTGTGTTCTTCTCTCATCCAGTGAGTATTTTCCGTTGACCAGTAGCGGCAATTTCGCCAATTAGCATGACCGTTATGAGCCAAAGTACACTTATCAGAATACATAACGTCTTCAAATGGATAATATTGTTTTCCAACATGTCCATCATTTGCTCACAAAAATAAGTTCTTCTATATAAATCGTCTCCTATGAGCTCCTGAGTAGGTATCATTTTATAGGGATGCATTTTATTTTCTTTTAATATGTTAACTATCGAGGTATGGCTAACATTAAATGTAGTGGATACCTGTCTACTCGATGTATGTGGGTTTTCCGCAAACTCAAGCATCACATTTAATTTGAATTCATCACTCATTGCATTGGCAGCTGCTTATTTTATCTGCTCCACATGACCAAGCTCGCGAAACTGCTTTTATATTTTACTAACTGTTCCTTGAGATATGGGCGGTAAATAAGCGAGCTACTTCCTGTTGTGTTTGGGTTTTATCTCCGTAACCAATCATTTGTAAAACTGTTATTTTATGCATTTCCGTTAATCTAACCATTTGTCAGACTTGAAGTTAACGAACTCTAAACTTAAAATGAAATACTGACAACTAATGTTGTAACATACAAAACAAGTTGATAAGGCGATTTAAACTAACGTTGCCACGGAAAGTATTTACAGTTTTTTAAAGGATACCATCTGGAAAAACATTTCTAAGGTTTTTGCCTACTTTCTCATTATCAATACCTCAACATGAAATGAGTTTTGAGTATATTGCAAAAGGTTTTGAGTTTATTTTCTTGAATTTCGGTAAACACATGATTTTAATGAATTTTATTTTAATTGTTGCAATAAACTCGAGAGCGATAACATTTTTGAATAGAGAATGAAGATACCTTTCAAACGATATATCACAAGCCTGTCAGTCGACGGAGGTTGAAGACATTTTTCAGTTGAAGTATGTCAAATTATAATTTAAATTAGACGTGTTTCGGGATTTTGTTAAAATATGTACCGTAACCGAAATAATGAATTTACTCCATTTGGCTTTTACTCAGTGTATATGTTTGCTAACCGTTCAAAACCGAAAGGGCAATATAGTATATTATAAATCATGAGAAAATGATTGAATGATTTTCTTCAACCAATAAAAAACAGCACATCAAAATCAATCAATCAACTAAGTTGGAGCTGTTCGAATCAGCATTATGGTATTTGAATTGGTTATGAATTTTCCCAACATGAAAATAATTTTGAAACCACTTCATTCACTTTCTTCATTTCCTCAGTTTCAGGTCATGGTGGAACTGAGCCCCGTCATAAAAATTCCGCGTTTAGAGGAGGATATCATGACAGATATGAACACCATAATAGGCGAAACCAGGAAGAAATACCCGAACATATCAAAGAACTGTACATCAAAAAAGGTTCGTACATACATTTTTTTACTCGGATTTTCATAGAGTAAAAATGAAGTTGTTGAAAGTATTTGAACCATATTCCACTATTTTCGGTTTTTCAAATTTAGAATCACTTGAGGAAATATATGGTTAGGTATAGTAGACCAGGTTCTACATTTATTTAAAAATTCGTCTTATCTGAAGAAAAATCAATATATTTCATAGTATGTGAAACACAATTTCATCATTGATATTTTGCTTTTTGATTTTAGCTGATAGATCTTGCATGGAAAAACAAAAGCAGATCCTTAGCCTCCTTTACCGCCTGAATCAAAAATCCGAGTTACCGGAACATATCGAGATTGCAAACACGTTCTCTCCTTTCGGTTATCAAAACACTACTCTTTATTTGGTAAGTGACACCATCGTGTGGATATTTTAGATTAGAAAAGTATAGAGTAAAACAAACTCTATTTTTTAAAATACTAATGTTAACTACAGTACAGTTTCATGAATATATGTTTATATATAAGTTCTTCAATATGTGATAATCTGTTTCCATAAAATAGGAACCAAACAAGGAATAATTAAGCTATTCAAAACACTTCTAGTAAAAAGGTACGAAACATAGTGGCTTCCCTTAAAGAACAGAACAATTTTTTTCTGGAAAGAAGATTGGTTTCATGCTTCAACACATTACTTTTTGGTTCGAAGCCAATAATGGATGACTTCTGTGGATGAGTGTTAATGGGTGTGTTTATTTGAACGAAAGCAGACATGCTTTTGCAAAAAAATTCTGCTGGAGAAATATGACAACCATTCTAATCGTCAGGTTTTGATTAAGTTTGTACTTTAAAGATCATCAGAGGCTGCCGGAGAGATAAATAACTTATGTCACAGAAATTAAAATTACGTTTTGGCGCTGCTACATCAATATTTTCAACAAACTCCTCCCAAGCTAAAGTATTTTTGAGAGCGACCCTGAGTATTGGTAATTATTTTCCCATTAGAAATATATTTCTGCTCAAAAGATATTTTACTTTCAGAAAATGTATTCATTCATGCCAATTACTATTTACTTTTATAATAATTGGTGGAGCTGGCAGAATCGACGAAACACTGAAAACTAAATTGATTCTAATACGTGCATTGGCAACACATATCCTAAAATTATTTTTAATGAGAATCCATTCGATTGGAGATAAGTAGAAAATACCGGTGACATTATTTGCAAAGTTATATGTTGAATTAACTATGTGGAGTTGATAAACCTTTTCAAGATTCAAATGAAAGCAAATATGAGTACAAACTTCTTATTTCGAAATTGTATTCAACCTTCTCTACAGACAGGAGCTCAAAATATTTAGATGGCTGGGAAAGTTTGAAAACAAGCCTTCAAAAGTGTTACAGTTGGAACGTTTTCTATTTTGTGTTGTCATTACTCTAATATATAGGTTTTTGTAGCATTCAAAAATAATTATATGAGCTCTGTTGCATTTGTAAATCACTAGAACACCATGTTCCATGTAGATTCAGCTAATTTTTGAATTGCGTGTTACAGAATTCAAAAGCTGTTGAAGATTTCTACCAGTACTACAGATACGGTCCTCTAGATAGAGGAGCCACTTTCACTATTTTCGATGTGAAACATTTGCAACAAGCAGTAGCTTTGAGCAGATTGCTCTTCTTCGCTAGAGATTACGGAGTCTTCTACAAAACTGGCGCATGGGCTCGTCAAAATGTCAACCAGGGTCTCTTTGCCTATTCCCTTTATGTAGCAGTGGTTCACCGTTCCGATACCAAAGAAGTCATGCTTCCACCACTCTATGAAATTACTCCTCATCTGTTCTTCAGTGCCGATATAATCAACAAGGCGAAATACTTTAAACAAATTCACGACACTAACAATCAAGAAGAGAAATACAGAGGATACACAATCGAATCGGATTATTCCAGTAACTATTTGACCTTGGATGACGAACAATCATCTCTGGCATACTTTCTGGAAGATATTGGAGTGAATGCCTTCTTCCGCGACTTCCACAACCACTTGCCGTTCTGGATGAACGGCACAGAGTTCGGATGGAACTACTCGCATTTCAGAGGTCATCTTTTCTACTCGTTCTACCAGTACATTTGGGCCCGTTACCAATTGGAACGTATTCCACTGGGACTTGATGATAACGAATACTTCAACTGGGATTTGCCGGTAACAACTCCGTACACCTCGAATCTGGAATATCCAAACGGAGTCCCCTTCCCTAGCAGACCCAAGTTTGCCAAATTGCATGAATACTTCTACAACTACGGACAGTCTAGGTGGACTCAGAGCTTCGCTGGATTCAGCTATAGTTTAGTAAATGATTTCGAGAGACGAATTGCTGATGCTATCGAGAGTGGCGCGACATGGAGTGTAAGTATACTCTCCTTATTTATCTCAGTACGGATAATAATTCAGTACTTTGAAGTAACATATAAAAAAAAATAAGATTCCACTTAATTGCAATGGATAATTAAAGTATTGAATCACACGTTAGGAAGGTAATACCTTGTTAATCCTCGCACAAGTTTCGACTCCTGAGGGTTGTCATTCATAGGGGTGTGACAGCTGGTTAACGGAAAAACATATTTTAAAAAAATTTTGAACATATTTCAAGATCATGCCCCACGAAGGCAGAAATGCAGATAGCTGTCATTCTTGGCTCGTTGCATCTGCTCAGGGCACATGATTCTTGGACCCAATCACCACTTACCTCTCTGTGGTCATTAGTTATTATTGCTGGCGCGCCTTCTTGAATGTATCCGGACAGGGCTTCATTAGCTCACCCTTCGGGAAAATAGTAATGATGATATTTATTGATCAAATAGATGAATATATGCAATAACTGAAAATAACTTCAAAAATTAACATTCGCAAAAAATTTAGTTGTAATAATGCCCCGTTACAAACATGAAAAGAGGGTATAGAACACAACTACGACTAACATTGAAACATACAGTGATATACACTGTCATGTTACGAATGAAGAATCTTTTCATTCTTCTGGCTCTTTGGTACTTCTTCCATAAAGGGTAACACTTGGAAAAACTCATTCTGTCAAATGTGGTGGGTATTGAAAGTAGGAATTTTCAGACTGATTGAAAATTAATGTTCAGTTTCTTCTAACTCATCAATCGAAAGTGACTAGAATGATTTCGAAGAATTCTCACCACTAAATAATTGTTTCTTATATGATTCCATTCAGAGCAATGCAAAAAACAGACGAGTCCAGTCAAAAGTTATGATCTCAGAAAATCATTTTATTAAGATTAATTCCCACTCCCAAAGAGGTGATAGAGAAATTTGAAAAATAACTCACCTCTTTTCACCTCTTTAATTAATTGGAAAATAATAATAATGATAATAATAATAAATCGGCTTACTTGATAATACAGAAAAAACAATACAAAGATACATTTGAAAATGAAAATAGGTTACAGGAGATTCTGGTACTGCTTGGCGAAGTCTAGCTCAAAGCTACTCTAACTCAACCAACAAGCACCACTCCATAATGCACGCGAACATACAAAAATAAGACAATTAACAGTGATGGTACCACAAAATGAGAAACGTAAATGAAAATAATAATTTGTGATTACATATAATACTACATTACATACATTAATTACTTACCTTAATTGATATGTTGTTTATTAATTTGTCCAATGAGCAAAAGTTGACATTACTGACTATCATAGATATAATTTTTATATTTGTATTTGAATTTCCTGATATTGAATTTCTACAAATGCTCGGGCAAAGAATTATAGAGTTTTACAGCACCAAAAAGAAATGATCTCTGAAACTGTGTAGTGCGATGTTGTGGCATAGTTAATTTGTTTTTGTGTCTAATGTTTCTTAAGTGAATATTTTCACGCAGAATTAGTTTTTGTATTAAAAGGAAAGAATGGGGAAGGGTAATCAATTTAAGAACAAAAGAACCCAAATGATGAATCTTGAGCCAGCGGGAGTTTTTAAAGGATTCAGAAATTGATACATACTTACGAAGTCCCTAATATAGGCGGCAACAAGAATTTTGCACTTTTTATATTCTTTTTTTATCTGAATCATATAAGTATGGCCCATATATGAAGTCACAGTAGTTGAAATGACTTAGCACCAAACTATCACAGATCATTCTTTTTAAAAGTTGACTAAAAATAAAACGATTACAGTATAAAAGTTTCAATGGCATATAAGCTTTTTCCATTAAATTATTAAAATGACTAGCGAATCTAAAATCAGTGTCAAGCATCACCCCTAAGTTTTTATCTGTATTGACAGAAGTCAAGATAGTATGACCTAGTTCTAAATGGAAATTGGTTTCTGCGGATTTACCATTCTTCTGTGATCCAAAATTCATCATCATTGTTTCATTAGGATTAATTTTTAAATCATGTTAACTGGAATTTAAATATTGAAATATCGAGATTGCTTGAATAAATTTTCGGAAAAAACAGTTTTTTTTTTGGTGAAATATTTTTATTATTTGTTTCTGAGCTATTTCGAGAGGCTTCAAGGTTTTTTGTTTGTCCCTTTTCATCCTTTCATGCATAGTAGTAATAACACAAAAGCATAATATATATTCCTCACTGTCTGCCCCTCGGTTATTTTTGAAATTTGTCTGAACATGCATATCAGCGTCCTGAATGTTTTTGTCAGTATTTGGATGTGATAGTCACATATCTACCGTTATTCCTAAGAAAAAATAGATAATAAGTGTGATCAATGCTTTGAAGAATCAATGTCTTCGAAAAGGAAGATTCACATGAATTGTTCTGTTTCATGGTTATCCAGTTTTATAATTTAAGAAGAAAACATATTCAGTTTTTACAAATTTATGGTTAGTAAATTTGTATCAAACCATTGATCATTTGTGAATTCCTGGATACTTTTTATTTGACTTCTTTTCAAGTTTTACCTCCGACGTAAAGGGCAATGTCATCCATAAAATAAAGCATTGTTCAATCAACATACGAGTCATTTAGTAAATCGTTCAGATATATTGAAAATACTATCCATGATAATAATTACACATGTTCAACAAACATTTTTATTTATATACCCGTTTCGCTAACACCGTAGCTTCCTCGGTAGAAATTATTATTACAAACTAGGCTACAATTCTTATATACAACAATAGTACTCGTACGTACCGAACTTTTAGTTGATTAGTAGTGGAAGCGATACCAGGTAGAATTTGTGAACCAATTACACCTTTAGTTCTTAGACACCAGGTACATTTTTAAATATGAATAAATTGCAAATATGAAAAAAGTGTTCAACAATGGTGAGTGGTCAACCTCCTGCTGGTCGTTCAGCAAGGAACCCGAACGTTTAAGCTTGTCGCCCACTTGTTCGGCACAGCACAGCACGGCGCTGTCCGTCGCCTAATGGCGACGGGTAGTAGTATCGCCTACTTGTCCAGCTACAACCAGCATACTGAAGGTGCTGTTTGTTCGATTATAAGGAAACTTCAGTTGACATCGAGCGGTGACAGAAACATGTCTATCACCATAAGTGGCCGCATTATTGAATGAAGAAGAAAATAGTCACAAAAAAGGATATGTCTCCATCCTAATAATCAAAAGAGGGCAGATCTGGGAGAGTTTCATCATCTTTTCAACGACCTGAAAGAAAACGAGGAGAATTTTTTCCAGTAGGTATTTCCGAATGGCAAATTTTCAGAACTTCTGGATATTCTAGAGCTTGCCTTAACAAGCAACTCTATTTTTCATCGTCCATTTTCATAGATACCGTCTGACATCGTGCTGACAACTTATTATGGAATAGTAAAACAGAGAGACAGAAATTTCCCAGGCACGTTTAGATAAGTTGATGCTTGCAAGTGCTGGCCAGCGACGCGCTCACTTGGCCAGTCCGTCACAGCACGTACAGTTATTTCCCGAACAGGAACGGAGAGCTGAAATCCTTTCCGGCGGCGGACGCTCTTGGCTGTGCTGTGCCAGCCTAGTGGCCGGTTGTCCATTCATTTTCATTGTTCCAATCCTATACGTATTTTGACTGGACGGGCCTTGATACGCTTTGCCCGACAAGTGGGTGACACGCTTTACCCTTATTTATTTCCGCTGACTTAGCTTCTACATGGAGTATATGTCGTACATAGGGTTGAAATCGTGACTGTTCTCCAAAAAGGGGCGCGCTTAGGTGGAATTAGTCTTCTTCACTTCAAAACTTCTTTCATGTTCAGAAGTTCTCGTTTTAAATTTCTTTGTACATTCACTTTTGGGCATGATCCGCATCTTAGTTTATAGACAATTGATCTGGTATCCTTGTGTATCTGTGAGTTGATGTTCTTCATATTTCTTCCCAAGGAGTTACCAGTCTTATATGCTATGGTAATATTTTGTTTATTTAGTAGTCTTTTCATTTTATCTCTTGTTTTTCCGGTATATGTGAGTGTCTTGAAATATTAGATTTTATATGAGGGTATACTTGGTTAATAGCTTGTTTGAAACGTTTTTTTATCAAGAATGTGATGAATTACATTTAGGTTGAAGTTGTTATTCACTGCAATTTGTTTTATCAGATTTGATTCCATATTAAAATTATGTGTGGACATTGGTATGTTAATGAGTCTTTGGATCATTCTGTGAAAAGCAGCTAATATATGTTACTGTGGGTGATAAGTTGTTTATGGTTTTGTCTGTATGGATTGGTTAATAGTAAATTGTTCAATAGTCTTTGTTATTAATGTTTGTATTTGTAATAGAGTTTTGGAAAAATGACTATGATTGTCTATGTGTTCCTGTGAATGGGTCAGCCCATTCATAATATTAAGAATAGCGTAGATCTCAGAACGGTTCCTTGTGGAATACCAAAATTTAATTTTTTTTTTCTTCTCACCAATTGTCCGCAAATTCTAATGCTTTCCATAACTTACGGTATCGAAAGCTTTAACCAACTCTATGAATACTCAGCACAGGCCGGCTAGAATCTAAACTGTTATAGATTTTCTGAGTAAGTATACAACCACCTATCAGGGTTAAACCTTATTCAGTTTCTCTATTAACTTCAATTTTGACGGGTACCCTGTTTAGATACCTACCTATAATCGAGTGCAACATGTTCCAAAACAGTAACTTATACAGCTTCATTTCTGATGTTTCGCTGCGGCTGCATCACATTTCAAACAGATCTATAAAACAGACATATTAAAGGAAATTAAATGTATTGTTTATGATCAATGTGTGTTTTTTGTGATATCTCAGAGTGATTAGGCAGTTTTTTCTATGAATGGTCTTTTGGGTAGAAATACCGTCCCGACTTTCCGCTTCATATTTCAACTAATTCACACAAAACATTGATAAATTATATACATAAAAACTACCAAATAGGTTTTCATACAGTTTTCACCATTGAACGAAATGGTTCAAGAGGAAGGATTATGTTTTTATTTTGTTCAGAAAGACAAACATACTTTAATTTGTATGTATTGATGAGATATTTTCACGTTCTTTCTGTCGAACATTTATCAATATATACAATACAATTTCCATCTCTGGCAGACCCGATCTGTCAAGGGTGATTCGGACTTTTGATTCGGAGTAGACTGAACTCTAAAGAAAATGGGACCTATCCTTGAAACGATGTGAGCCTTGCAACCTGCAAGATTATTGCCGAGCAACAAGTCGTGAAAACCTATTGAGAATAATAATTTATATTTTTCAATCAACTGTGTACGGTTTAATTTTTTTTTGTGGCTATGTAAATAAAGATATGCATAGAAACCCTGTTGTAAATAGATTCGCTTTCGTTTTGTAGAAAAGAAAACTCTCGACCCAAAAAATGAGATCGACCCAACTTTGTACACATGTTGAAAGATGGGGCAAAAATCGAAATATGTCGATCGTTCTAAATTCAGATCTCAAATGCATGGACCATAATGTGAATATTATTTTCAGTCAAAAGGGTAGGGGAACTGAGCTCCAACCTGACTGAAATCAAGACGACGTGCAGGTAAATATTATTTCACTTAATATCAATCTATTCCCAAATATAAATAACATTGCAAATTGAAGAACCAATTTGATATTGTCAAGCAGTGTCGCTTTTAAAAGTGTAATCAGCACCTCTGTGAATGGGAGGCTGAAACTTACAGGATCTCTCTATTTTTATATACAGACATACAGACCATTGTCTAATAAAGACCTATATACAAAGTCTCTATTATTTTTTTATCAATAGAGTTTTTGACAAGATATTTTATATATGGAAGGGATTCAAGTGATCACACCAAAGATATTTTATACATTTTGAGTGGCAGACGAAACGTTTGGTACTTCAGGTTTCCATTCGACCGCTGTCTGTGAGCCCTGATTTTGTTCTCTTCGATGTAAAATATTATTATAAACTGCTTAGAACAAGAGGCCGAAGCACCAAAATTGAAATTCTATAGCGAAACGCTCATCATTTGTTTAATCTTCACAGAGGCTGTTGATATTAGTAGATAAGGATTCCGATAGGTGTTTAAAAAAGAAAAATAAATATAGTTTGAAAAACTAAAAAACACGCTTTTGAAGAACATCGAACTAACAAGTTAAAAATATTTTTTTTAATAAGCTTAAAACAGTAACGATCGAAAGATACTAGTATTATTGTGAAAAAAGCGACCGGCGCTTGATATACAAAAAATATGGCACAAAGCCCCCACACTTTTTTCACAATAATACTTGTGTTTTTCGGTCGTTGTTGTTTTAAGCTCATTTAAAAAAATATTATTTTTAACTTTTTAGTTCGGTGTTCTTTAAAAGGGTGGTTTTTAGTTTTTCAAACTAAATTTATTTTTCATTTTTAAGTTCCGTATGCTATAAAAGTGTGTCATTTAAAACTATATTTATTTTATCTAAACTTTAGGATCAGTCAGTCGTATATTGCTTAGAAAAATGACCATTGCTATTTTCGTACAGCGCCATCTGCCCGCGAATAGAACAAGCAATAATGTTGGTAATTCTGTCAAATACAAATCCCGAGCTTGAGAGTTACAAACATACAGGTGAAGCTAATATAAAGCGTGTAACAAAATATAACAGGTCATAAATTGAAATTTATGCACTGTATATTCTCACTCCTTAAAAGTAGACACTGTAATAGTTCAGAAATATATAAAAATTTGAAAAAGTTATATTTTCCTTCTAATCATACGCGTTAAAATGTTGCCTGGAAAATATGTGAAGGCTCGCCTTTAGTACATGTAGTACTGTTGGATATTCGTTTTCCCGCCTTTTTGACGGCCAATAAACTAGCAGGTATAACACAGTTCCTTCCAATAGCAATTATCTTTCAGTCGACTTCGCAAATAAATTCTTCAGAACGTTAGCTTTAGTTACATTTTTGAGGTTATAAATTTTGTTATTTCAATTCGAAATGTTATGTATTCAATATAATTTGAATTAAAACAAATAACTTTGATGAATGAAAACTTCTCAGACTCAAAATAGCTGAAATTAAGTTGAAGAATTTGGTAATTATTGTGTTTATCGAGGAGCCTACTCTCAATTTTATTTTTTTTATTTTTCAGAGGTTATAAAACATGCCTGGAATAGATGAAATTATTCCGGCTTTTTCAAGTTGGAAAATGATCAATGACACTATTCCAGTTTTGATGAAAGGAGAATGTTCTGAAGCAAGTGTCAAAAGATTGGCTACAATTATCCAATCAAAAGAATGTTCCAATATATTCATATGTGCTAAAGATCCAATGTTTACATTCGAACAATACCAGGAAATCAGTGAAAAATATAAAACATTCACAACCTGGTTATTGGGCCAATTTTTCTATTTGTTAGGTTGTGAAAGATTTTCCAAACTTCATGATGTTATAATAGAAACTCAATTCTGTGTCCTGGATCACGTGTCCAGCACTCAGTTGCAATATTTTCAAGAATTTTCGAGTGAATATAGTAAAGCATTTGACAGTATCATAAAATATTATAAGCAGCCTGGAGAAAAATTGGTTTTACAAATTTTTGTCCCAAAAAAGTTTGAAGATTTAAATTCCATGCTAGATTTGAGCCAAGTTTTCATGGAAATATCATCAAAGAAAAAAGCAGTTTTAGTTTTGAGACCCTTGATTAAATTCATCAAATATATTTTGACAGAAAATTTTACTTTTTACAGTTTTAATGAGTTTACTTGCAAAAATATGAATAATTTATTATTTTTATTCAGTGAAGTGATTGACGATATGCAGCTCGATATTACTGAAATCTTCCTAGATATTTTAAAAATGACCAATCATAAATTTGAAGAGTACAGTGTTGACCTAAGAAGTACATTAATTTCATTTTTGTCTTTATTTGAACAATTTGTTTACAAAACTTATGATTCAGTAGATGATGAAAAAAACATGAATAAGTTTGAAACGCTTCTCATCAGTTATATGAAATTGAATAATAATTTGAAATGCTCTTTCAAGAATATTAACAGAATCTATGATTTTATTTTCAACAAATGTATAATCGATAATGAAAAGTACCCATCTGAAGGTGTTCAGAAAGTTGCCATTGAAACCTCAGGAATATTGACATATGAAAATTCAAAATTATTGAGCAATGTTGACAATATAATTCAGTTTACAAACACTGTATCACCTCATTTTTTCAAACGACAAATCTATGATGATTTGCTTGCAGTAGAAAATTTGTCAGTGGGAATAAAGGCATTTGATATGCAATCTAGCAAAGTTTGGAGCTTAGTTCACGATACCATCATGAGAAGAATAGTTGAACTGAAATGTGTTGATTCATGTAATATGTACAAGCTGATCAGATTCTTCGAAAGTCTTTCAGACATGTTGATGGAAATTCAAATGTTGCTGATCAAAGCTAAAGGATATCGTTGCATGTTATATTTTTTCGAAGAAAGAAAGTTGTTACTTACTTTTATTGAGAAAACTTTAAGTCATGGCACTAGATGTGAACAGATAAATGTTGAACATTATTTCAATTTCTTTCTCCTGTTCATTCTTATCACAAACTCTCGAAATTTGGACATAATTTTCAACTTTTTGGGATTTTCTCTTTTGAAAAATAATTGTTATAAAAATGATAACCAGTTTCCCAATAATTTTATCAGTGATGTACCCGTTGGAGATCTGAAAATGGTTATCAAATCATTTTATAATCATTTATCTTCCCAAAATATAAATAAAAATGTGGCTCTTAGATTCTTAAATAAGTTTTTCACTATTGTTTCGAGTGGCCTGTTGAATGTGAATTTCTCGCAAATTAAGGTTATTGAAAAATTGTACTTGAAGATTAGCAAGAGTGTTTTGGAGTCTTCGGATCAAGAGGGTACTATTGTGGTGAGTAATTTATTTGAAATCAATTTTTCAAAACCTTTCGAAATTTTGTCTAATAAATCATTATTGAACTGACCTTATCAGCATCTTTAATCAAATTTTCAGCAGATTTGAAATAATATATACTTTCAATACCCTTAATGTTCTTTTCATTAGTAATTGATTTATTTTCTTGCAAAATTACGAACAACTGAATCTGATTCATTTTATTCAACATTATCCTCTTCTGTAGTGATAGTTAGGCATATTTTTATGGTTCTATTTCTTATACTGCATTGGAAAACTCACAATTTTGAATACTACAGGTGAAGAGGATGATAGTGATTACAAAAGGGATATTTTTTACCTAAAAAAATTTGTATTCAACTATCAAGGTTTGAAGTTTTTAAATATATGTCAGCTGTACAGTCATTAATTGATACTTTTTAATTTTTTTAATCTTCATTACGACTTTATCATTTATTTGACTTAAATGAAAGAATGGAATAAAATAAAAATGAAAAAGAATTTTTCAGATATCAAAACTTATCCAATTTAGAATTTCTTATATATTTTATGGACCACTCCCAACTATGACATGATTTGAAAATTCATTTTATCAGTGTATATTTTTTTCCTAAAAGTGAAAAAAAAATAAATATAATATTCTTTGAAAGACATTTTTTGTGCATGAGTCAATGTTTGTTGCTGTTTTTTTTTTGAATATTCAACCTACCACAATCTGAGAAATAAACAAAGCTAAATTAATAGAATCTGCTGAAGTATAATAAAATGCAAACTGGAATGTCATCAATTTCTATTTTATCTCCTTCAAAGTTGTCTCATCAAATATAATACACTTGTGCCAGCGTTTTTCCTATCGTCAAAGCAGTTCTGATATGCTTTTTTTGGTATGTCCTTGAGTTCTCTCAGTAATTCGATTTTGATCTCAATCCGCCATCCTTTCATGGGTCTCTTTAATGTGGGGAACAGGAAAAATTCGCAGAGTGTCAAATCTGGTACATACGGTGGCTGAGGCATGATTACAGTGTTGTTTTTGGCCAAAAAATTACGAATAAGCAATGACGAGTGAGCAGGTGCATTATCGTGAAGCAAAAGCCATGAATTATTTTTCCACAATACTGGACGTTTTCTTCGTCTTGCTTCTCGCTAGCGGTGCATAACTTCAAGGTAATAGGTAACATAATACTCCTGTTGCACTACGCTATGGTAATCGAAGAAAACAGTGAGCAAAACCTTAGCATTTGGTCCTAGTCTTGGCTCTCCTGGGACGATTGGACTTTGGTTTCGATATCATAATCATATACCCATGATACGTCACCAGTTATGACTCTTTGGAGCAAATCTGGATCGCCGTTGACGTCATTCAACAATTCTTGAGTTTTGCTCATGTGTCGGTTTTTTTGGTCAAAATTCAGTAGTTTTGGAATGAACTCAGCTGCCACATGCTTCATGCCCAAAATTTTCAGAAAAAATTGCATGACATGCCGATATACCGACACCCTCAGCAACTTTTCTAATAGTGATTCAACTTTTCTCCGAAACAATTTTCTTTACTTTCTCAACACTTTCATCGATTGTTGATGTTCTGGAGGCCCATGGTGACTCTCTTTACTCACATCTTCTCGACCTTCTGTGAAGAACTTGTACCACTTGTAAACTATTCTCAGAGACTCAGAGTGCAATCACCGTATGCCACTGTCAACATTTCAAATGTTCTTGGCCACTCAATTCCATTTCTCACACACAATTTGATAAAAAAAATTTGATAATTTTTTTTCGATAGCAGGAAATCGCTGAACACTCAAAACTAACTTTTATGCTTCTCACCAACAAATTAAACATGCTAAACACTCGTATCGAACATATGTTCGATACGAGTGTAGCAACATTGTTGGTGCCTGAGGGAGCAGATGTCTGTCAACCCCAGCAAAACTGTGATGATTCCCTTTACCAGTAGGAGAAAATTGGACGATCTAACGCCACTTTCCCTCAATGGTGAGGTCATTCCATTTTGAACGGAGGTGAAATATCTTGGCATTATCCTTGATAAAAAACTCACCTGGAACGCTCACTTGGAAACAGTTTTACACAAAGCCAGGCTGTCCCTATGATCATGTCGAAGGATTTGTGGTAAAACTTGGTTAGGTACCAAAAAAATCTATTGGATTTATGTGATGATTGTCAGACCAATGATCACTTATGGTGCAATTTCCTGGTGGCCGAAGGCTTTACAGAAAACGACCCAGGCAAAGCCCTCTGGCTTACAGAGACAGGCTTGTCAGGCCATCAGTGGTGCCATCAGTACCACACCCTCAGCAGCTATGGATATCCTTCTAGATCTACTTCCTCTCTACATTTTTCTGTGGAGACAGGCTAGGTGAACTGCATATAGGCTTTTGCACATTACCAATTGCGCAAATCAATTTAATGCAGACTGTTAGTTGACACTGGAAGTCACAGCATTCTGGAAATGACCTCTGACTTTATGCCTTCAACTGTCAACTACGAACTGCCTTATAAAGTACTGTCCCGAGTAGAGGGAACTGGATCCTCTGGGAGAAGGAAATATTAAGAGCAGGTAATTGTTGATTCACAGATGGATAAAAACAACTTCCGGTTTTGGTGCAGGTGTTTTCAGTCGCAGACCCAGGACAGAGATATCAACCTGCCTAGAAACCTATGCGACTGTATTTCAACGGAAATTTACGCTATTAAATTGTGTGCGGAGAGATTTGAAGAATCCAACTTCATACACAAGTCAATGAAAATATTCTCGGACAGTCAAGCGGCGTCTAATCACTAAGACACCCAAGAATGGTAACTTCATATGAAGACTTGATATTTGGAGTTCTGTTGTTAAGAGTTGAAACAAAGTCTTCTAGCTTTGGTTTCTTTGTATCAAAAATTGCCAAATACTTCGTCTGTATATCGGATCCACATCTGCTCATGAACAGTTAAGCTATGAAGGGGGAAAGTGGGTTTCCCATTGTCTTGTCACCGTGCTGTCTGCAGAAACAGTTGTTGAACTGGAAGCAACTCGGTTACATGAAGTTTTTTTCTTAATTGTATGTAGTCTTCGATTACTTCTCCACTGAGACGATTGACCCTCACAAGACCTCTCAAATATTCAATAGATTTTGGTATAGGGACACTTGGAAGCAACGATGGGGATACATCAAATGATACTAAAATCTCCCCATCTATCAACTCTATATCCTCAACCTGCTCTATAAAATCATGTGAATTAACACTCGAAACTCAAATATGAGATTAAGAGAGGTTCAAACTGTATGGTTAGCCTTTTAGCAATTTCATTATTAGGGAAATTTATGGCGAAAATAATTGGTCGCACCGAGCTTGTGAATATATGGTAGACTCTATATTTTAGGAACTGTAGAATTAGATACCTGTAGGTTCCTGTTCAAAGTCGGTTTGATCAAATTTTGTAACTTCTTGAGTGTATTTTTCACTTCTGAAACCATCTGAGGCAATGGGTTCTTTGCTAATATAGGGACTTCTCAATTCTCTTAAATCAATTTCCCAATATCACATTCTTATATAGAAAACATCTTTCTCCTTCAATCTTTTGCTAATTTTTCTTTCTTTTGTACATTATCATCAGTCTTCCTGGGCAAGTTATCAGAAATTTGTTTCTTGCACACCTCCCGAATAATTGATTTCGATATCTCATGTAAGTGCTGAATTTCACTTTCAACGTTGACAACATCTGTCACAACTTCTCTTGGGAGAGCTCAAACCAAATTCACGCAGTTACTTTATCGGGACGAACTAAAAAGTGTGCCCTTCCTATACCTGTATAAAGTTCTCTATTACAATTTTCATATTTTTTCAGATTGTGGAAGGTGAAAGGTCGATAAAAAATTACTTTTGTAATTGGTTAATTGGTAACTTCAATAGATTGTTGCAAGAAATTTTCAAAAGATTCAATCTTTGACAAAATGTTAAATTGTGACACTTGAAATAACACCACATGCGAGATTTTCATATAACAGCTTACAAAACAGCAACATGTGTTTCGTTATACATTATAATTTCTTCAGGCGCGAATAATACTTTTGTATAGGAATATACTACAAATAATATTCGTTAAATATCTCAATATCTGCTTTACAGAGCCTTGTCAATAAGAATTGTAAATCTTCAGATAATTTATGATCACTTTTTTAATGAGTTTCGTAACATAACAGTAATCCATTAACTGGATCATTTAATCATTGGGTACTCTACCCTCGTATACTGTGTCAATTAATTACTACATTAATCCTGTTTCTGATCTATTTTTCGTTTGGGGAATTTTTTCTTTCAAAACTGTGGGGAGAAGCACCAGGTTTGGTATCTACTGGGAAAGTTCGACCCTGATCTGTACAATTCGTAACTATTAGCAACTATACTTGAGTTTGTAACAACGCTATTGATCGTCTCCCATTTCATTATTCATTTGAAGTGGTTATATACTCAAAGTGACTACCAGTATATCATTTGAGAAATATGCATACATCATTTCACGATGATCCCTCAACATATGAAAATTTGCAACCTGATGAACCTCAACTGACATCGGACGACGCAAATGAAAGGAAATTGGCCAGAAAATTGCGCATTGAAAGAAGATGGAACGTCATTCGGAAATCATGTATGGAAGAATCAGAGAGTTTGCACGAAGGAAATAAAACCGCCGTCCAATTACAAGTCCAGAAAAGTGCTGAAATTTTGGAAAAGTTTCTCGAAGAAGCTGAGGAGTATGTCACTAACGTTCGAGTTGCTAATGACAGCAGAGAGGTGGATAGAAGGGAGGTTGAAGGCATCGGAAGAGAAAAGATTATAGCTCAACTGGAAGCTGAAGCAGCATCAGCCCATCAGGCTTTCGAAGAAATTGCAGTGAAATGGTCTGTGATTCAGAAATACAACGATCCTTTACATATCAACGAAGATATCGCCAACCAGAAAGAAAAGTGTGAGTTTCTAATTAAGCAAAAGGACGAAATCATTGCTATGCTCAGAGAGGAACTGAAGAACGCGGATATAAAGTTTACTAAAGACCAGAAAAAACAATCGGAAGATATCAATATTCTGGCTCAGCGAATAGAAAAACAGATATCGTTCATGAGAAAGGCCTATCAAAACGAGTTTGAGTTAATTGAGCAGGTAATCCTTTCAGAGAAACACAATTTTATAGATTTGAATAACAAAAAATGGGAGGAACTTCATAAGAAGAGAGATCAACAGGAAATTGAAAATTCCAACAAAAAATTTGGACAATTGGAGGAGTTCAACAAAAACATGTACAGACTTCGGGTAGATTTTCAAGAGAAATTTAGAGAAACTAAAATTAAACTTGAAAATGACATAGAGAATTTGCAAAAAGAATTAGAAAGGATCAAAGCTTTAGCACTATTGAATAGCGAAAAATTAGATTATAACTATCAAATCCTCAAGAAAAGAGAGGATGAAAACCTCATAATTAAGTCCCAACAGAAAAGAAGGATTAACAAACTTCAGGATGTAAAAAACGATCTTAGGAAAAAAATAACCGATTACGAAACAACAGCCAAAAATCATGTCAAGAAATTATCGGACGACATAAAGAAACTCCACAAGAGCATATTAGAAGTAGAAGCTAAAGCAGATCACTTTGCCAAAGTTAACGATGAGAAATTCCACCAGGTGTGGGAAATGAACAAAAATAAATGTCAAGCTATTCTGACTCGAATTCTAGCGACTGATAAAATTCTTTACGAACAGCAAATGGGAATCGAATGGCTTTCTCCGCCGCACAGTATAATAAACAAGACGACCTTGAGTAGTTTCAAAGATGCTTTAAATGTGGTTTCAAAAACAAGTGCAATGAGCAATAAATCTAGTGTTGATCACAAAATGAGTAAAAGGCTGGAACATTCCGACTCTGAAACTAAAAAAGTTCAACAAAAACCAGAACAGTTGGACGCCAATCCTATCTACCGAAGGTTACTAAAATATATACTAACCCTCGTGTCAGACAAGAGTGGGTTCTTAACAGAAAAAAGGCTGAAAATGCTATTGAAGTTTTACGAAGATGATCAAAAAACATTGGTTAGATTGGACAATGTCTTGATGTCGCTTGACATACGCAGACCAGAGGATATCGACATGCTGGTAAAATATTTCATTCCTTACTGTTTTTGTTCAGTTTGCAATAATAAAGATTTGGGAACCGAATCGACATTATCCAGATATAACTCGCAATTGTCCCACTTTTCCGTAATCAGTCGAAATGAAAATCAGAGTAATGTCGAAATAATTGAACTGGAAGAAGCTTTTAGTGCTATACAACAGCCCGATAATGTGATAGAAGAGGTTGTTATGGACTTAGTCAGTTCGGAAATATATTCGGAAGGACTGCACTTGGAACAAGAGTCATTAGACAACGTATGCGGAGGAATTGTCTTAGATCAATTTTACAGCGATCTGAAAGAAAAGCGGTTCACGAAAAAGAAAATGATAACATCTGATGACAAAGTGTTATGTCAATACAACCATCCGCTGGTAATTAGTTCTGTGTTTATATTGATGGCGTTGAGAGATTTTGTAACAGCATACTATACACACAGAAAGGCCATTCTCACGACCAGAGAGAGGCTGGAAAAAAAGAGAAATACCATTTCGAGGTTGCTAACTGATGCAGATATTCGACTTTATTGGGATAAATATAAAACAGTTTACAACGAAGAGCGAATTAGAGTTTGGGAAGCATTACTCGAAGGACTGAAAAATTACCACGAAATATTGAAGGATCGCAAGACATTGTCAGAGGAAGTGGTTGATTTGCGAAGGCAAAATGTGGATTTGAAAAGACTTCTTGCTAATTACATAGATCACGGAGAGTTTATGGATCCACCTTGTGCTATGGAGAGGAATGAACATTTGCACACACTACCTCCACCTTATACAAATTTCAAATGAAAATAAAAACATTCGTAAAAACTTTTTTTTTGTTACCACATGATAAACACGATACCAGAACTCAATAGCAGTGCATCCATGATCCAATATAGAAAAAAGAGCTTTTTTGATCTGTCATAAGTATTGTGGTACTAGGACGGATCATGGGTGCATCGTTTCAAATCTTCTGTCCTTGAATAAGATATAACAATGATAACTGCCCGCAAATATCAAAGATAAAACGTGTAGGTATTCCAACTATAATCTGCCGAATGAGTACTCACTTTCTAATTGGTTGCAGCTTTCACTGCTAGTAGGCAACTAGGAAGATGCATTGCTAGGTTATATAATTTTAATACAGTGGAGGTCCAGCCAGGGGGCGCTCCACTCCCCTTGGACACAGAACATGTTTAATTATGAGAAATAGCGTGGATCCCACGCCAGTTCTACATTCTTGCCCATTGCCAAACTGCAATTGACCTGCAGAGGCCTGCATGAGCTAGTCCTCTTAACTATAATCTATATCTATAACTATAATCTTACACGATGTCAACGTCAAGCCACAGTTATACTGTGGGCCACAGTAGAACTGTGGCTTAGCCACAGTCTGTGGCCAAGCTAACAAAACATCCCCTTCTACTCACCATCCGCTCGACTGAAAGAATTTATTGAGCTGAGAAGTCATTATATTAGAGGGGAGGTAGTTACCTGGTGTCGCTCTGGTATTTCCTGAGTTGTTTTAGTGATCCGACTTAGATCAAGTACACTTCATTCACACCTAACTACACAAGTTCACACGAGTCTTCGATAGACTTACCAGGCTTGTCCTCCTGCACGTCCACCGGGACATTGAAGTAGCTTGAATTGACGGGAATTTTAGGTTATATTTCAGACAATATTTGATATCATATTTCCGTCCTAAACGTATTACAGTTTGAAATTTAGATACTGAAGTTTATGTTAGAGAAGTTTAATAGATGTTTAATATATATTTGTTATACTATTTTTGTTAAAACTTTTAGAACCACCCGACATTTAATAAATTGATTGATGTAGCCGTTTCTACGTAGAAGGAGATCATCATGAAAAATGAGAAATGAAACTTTCTATTTTTCTATCACTTTACACTTTTCAAAAGTGGTAAAAAACAGAAAGTTTCATTTCCATTTTTCACTACCAACTCCCTCTATATTTTTAAAAAGATTATAGTCAAATTATTATTCAATGAGGAAAAAATACATTTATTAAACATTTTCATAACAAAATCTACTTATCAATTGGTTTTTTATTGAAAATGGGGAAGGATGAATAGATCAATTTTTGACTTTTGCGTAACTTCTGAACCGCTTGGTATATACTCATACAATCCTATATTTCTCAAAAGTAATGATATCTCAACATAAATTTTAAAAATCATATATTTTATAACTCCACTTCTTCATCTTGAATTGTCAATGATTTCGGTAGTAGGGGAAAGACTTTCATTATTTATATACCTAATGACAATTCAATTGTTTGGTCAAAAGATAAATTTGAATTTAATGTGGATTGAAAAAATGGATTTTCGTAAAAGGAGTGAAAAATGTAAGCTTGTCAACTCTAAGAAGAGATTGGAAAATTCTCACAATCCCTGAACCAAATAGAAATTTAAAAAACTCTTTCTACTTTTGATAAGCTGCATTTTCTGTTTGAATGTAGGTATGAACGAGTGTACCTATATCTTGTCACCTATAGGAAGAGCTTTCTAAATTTCGATTTGGTCCAGGTAAACCGCAAGTTGTGAGAATTCTCAAGTTTTTTTTAGAGTAGATAAGCTATACTAGCTTTTGATCAGTATGTTCGAAAACTGCCGAATAGTTCCCCTATCAAAATATCTGCATGTTGTTTTTTAGAAAATGCCAGTCATAAGAGTTCTTGTAATTTCTTTACACATATTCGAAAAGTACCAGCATATTTTCAACTTCTCAGCACGGTTGTGTAAAAAACAGCTTCATTGAAACAACTTCTTACCATATTCTTGATTACGTTTACACGCAGTAAAAACTGCATCCTTTCATTATCCGTTGATCTATCGAAGGCATTCGATACAGTGTGCCTGGAATTTTTCAAACAAAATAGGAAATTACAGTTTTTCATATAACATCATACATTGTATCAAATCTTGTATGTTGAAGAGAACTTTGGCTATCTAATGTGATATGCTTTGAAACCCATGTAAGAACGAACAAAATTTAGAAAATGAATAGTTGAAAATGTGAATTATTTTAAGCAAAAATTCAGCTAAAAATTGAACAATTAAAATGAACAAAAAATTAAAAGATTTCCAGCCAAGTTACTTCACGACATTTCGATTGTTAGTCATCACCTATAAAATAGTCATCATCACCCGAAGACTATCGTGGATACCAATAATCGAAACGTCCTGAAGTAACTTGTATTGCAATCTTTTAATTTTTAATTCATTTTAATTGTTCAATTTTTAGCTTAATTTTTATTTTATTGTAACTTCATTTCAGGTTTTTTTTGCTTAAAATAATACTTCAATATTGTTTGTTCTTTCAGGGATTTCAAATCATTTAAATGAAATGAATAAAAACACTTTTATCTAAATGCCACTGGACAAACCCGAAACCGTTCGTAAAATAAAAATTTTTCCAGTGGTATTTAGACAAAAGTGTTTTTATTTATTTCATTCAAGTGATCATAAATTACCATAAAGTAAACAAGGCATCAATAAGACATATTTCAAATCATATCATATCCTATTAGCAGAGCCGTCGCCATGGGGGGAACCTCCCTCCTGCTTTTTCGACTTGGGAAAAAGTTGGGAAATTTTGGACCATGAAGATAGAAAAAAATAATAGTAAAAAATTAACAGAAATTTAAAATATAAAAATGAGAGAAAAGAAAAGGAGAGGTAATAAGGATCCCATACTTTGAAATTCTGAGTTCCTTGAAATCTTCAAAAAAGTTTAATTTCTCCCAAGTTAAGAAAACAGTCCCGAATAGTCCACAAATTTTGAAGTGACTATTTTACGAAATTCCCAACTTTTCGCTGTTTTTCCGACTTGGAAAAGTATGCGGGCCGTGAAGATAGAAAAAGTAATAGTGGAAAACAATAAGCACAATATTATTTAAGTGTTGCTTCCTTTCATTTGTATTGAATATTCCTTTACATGGTGGATATGGTGGAAGACCAAGGACCTTGGTCCAAAGTAGAATCATTCCCATTATTATTTTTATAATCACCAAAATTTAGTTTTGTTTGTGCATACCCTAATAGGAATAATCATTCAGCCAATCTTTGGATAACTAAGTGAGAAAATTAACATATTATAGTAGTAACTAATCTCTCGGCTTTCATTTCTTCGAAAGTTGGGAAATTTTGCTGGTGGAGTTGGGAAAATTTGGATTCCCTCCCCCACCGGTTTTTCTTTTCGTTACGGCCCTGCATATTAAACAATGGAAAAAGTCTGAACTAATGAAATTCACCATGAATTATTGTCAACCACCTTTAAACAAACATTGAATATTATAACTTGGAAAAGATCAAAACATTCAGGCAAAAGTTTTAGTGGCTCGACAAACAATCCTGAGGTTGATATTTAATCTAAACTTTAGGAGTAACTGCCATCTATTATTATTGTTAGACATAACTCTTATCAGTACTTTTGATAAATAGATCTAAACACGAAGACAACACTCGTCATGGGGCTCTTTTAAATAATCCTCAGGACAGACCATCATTAAGTAGGTATATAAAAATTCCTCACAGTGAAATGTGAACAGTTGTTAGTTGTTATAAGACACCCAAACAGGTGAAACAAATAAACAATGATAAGGTATTCCACAGTCAAAATGCTATTAATAAGACACTGTTACTACAATTATCATTATTTAATAAATAATATTTTAGTACACAGAGATTTTATATGAAACAGTACTAATAATATTCAACGAAAGTAATTTTTTGTGTAGGAAAATCAGTTTTTATCGACCTTTTTTGGGTATTTGTTACCTTTTACCTTCCACAATCTGAAAAATATAAAAATTATAATGGAGAACTTTATACAGTGTAGAAGGGCAAACTTTTTAGTTTACCCCGATAAGTTACTGATAGGCAAAATTGTTAAATACGACAAGTTACCTACTGATAAATAGAGGATTTTTCTCTGTGAAAAATCCTTTGATTTTTACGCAGTAACTTATCGGGGTAAACTAAAAAGTTTGCCCTTCTACACTTTTATAAAGTTCTCCATTATAACTTTTATATTTTTCAGATTGTGGAAGGTAACAAATACTCCAGAAAGGTCGATAAAAAAGTACTATTAATATATATTATACCTATATTTGATTTACAACGTTTCATTCTCCGACTATTTTACATTTTAGCTTCAATAATTACCTTTCTTTGTTTTTTTATTTGTTTCGAATATACACTGTTGAGTCTTAGAAATGTATAATTATTATAATTATATGAATGTCGTTTAAGTTAGTACGACAAATAATATGTTTGTATTTATTGATTCATTTTATTTATTTGAATTTGAAGTTTTGATGTAATCATGACCTACATGAGGGACCAATAATGGTTGATAGATTTTCCGTTAATCATTCAGCTGATTAATGGAAAAACAGATTTTAAAACAGATATTATTATTATTATCAGTAACAAACAGTTTTACAAAACTGCAACACGTATTACACTATACAATGATAGCTCAAATGGAACACGCATTTTCTCTTCAATTTATGTTAAATATTTACTATACATTATGAATAATGAATCATTTTTTCAGGAATCGGTGCTTCAATACAGATTTCCCAGTGTGAAATAATACTTACGCAGTATTTTAAGTTCAAGCACACAATTTTAGTACACATCACTCAAGGTGTAACATCGCTGGGATTTATTTTAACTCCTATCGTCTTAGGAAACCAAATATTGAACTCTCATTTGCTTAAAGTGATTCTGTGGTATCAAGCAATAATACTGCAAGGTCTGATATTCAACTTGACATTTAAAAAGCCATCCTATTTGAAATCTAAACAGGCCAGCCGGTATAATTACATAACGGTATGGTATTCCATTTTACTTTAAGCACAGTGCTACTTGAGAGTTTTTTTCCAGAACAATCCTGATGATGAAGAAGACATTTTTTCGAAAAATTCAAGAGAGCTCCAGATTAAAAGACAAAATAGTTCAGGAACTAATGTAACAATAGAAAAACACCCAATTCCTTCTCCTACTGAGCCTTCAACATCAGGACAGAGTGCTAGCATTACAAACCCGAATGTTATTCAAAAATGGGAAACATTTGAGGATGATGCCAAAGATGAGAGAGAAAAAAACAAATATGAAGTTCTCAAACAAGATTGGGAAACTTTTGACGAAGATGAGGACCTAGAAAATATAAAGGATTCGCATGATGAACAAAAAGGAAAGGAAAATATAAAAGCTGGCAACTTACAACTCGAATTGTCTTTTGCAGAAAGAAATAATAACAATGAGCTTACAACAAACATATCCGGGGTTCCAATGCCTCTGTTTTCTGATTTACCAGTAAATAACAATACCACTTACTCGTATGATGCCTTGGAACAGGATATAGGTTCTCACAGACCTCCTGCGGTTTTTATGCCAGCTGTTTCACAGAGATCCTCCTTATTTTCAAGCCTGGAACTACTCCAACAACTGACCTTCTATAAGTCTCTCCTAACTGTGATAACTACTAAATTCTCGATTTTTGTTTACTATACCTTATTTCCAATTTATCTGTACCAAGAATTGGGGAACATTCATATAAAAACAGTATCTTCCATCATTGGAACTTTGGCACTGAGCAGTCTCATGTTTTCAGGAGTATCGTATTGGATAAACATCGACAGAAAGAGAAGAGCTATTTGCTTATGGTTTTTATGTTGGTTAGGATCCTTTGGATATTTCAGTAAGTATTATGTAATAATGGACTCATTTGTTGAACTTTTGAATGGATTCCTTTTCAGGATTATTTTCCACTTCAAACTAGTACCTTTATACGTTTGTCATAATAAACAACAAAAAGTAAGAATTACCTTCCTTTCATACACTTAAATATGACACACTGTTTACTAATAGGATACTATATAATAAGTTTAACTGAATTATGTTCAAAGAATTTGCATTTATTTTTTCCAAAAGTGACTAATAATTTGATAGGTTATTATAATTTTTAGAACTGTGGTTGAATTGAATTTATTTTTATGATTCAATTCAAATAATATCGAATGTTTTTTAATATCACAAACGTATTTTAATACCCTTTTGGAACTATAATTCACATTAAATTGACAAGTAACATTATCTCCTGACTGAAGAACCGGTGATCTTCACCACAGACCATATATTCACCCATTAGTTGGCAGAACACAGTTTTGACACAGGTTTAGTATGAAACCCCTTTTTTTTATTTTAACTCGGGCCACACGAGTAATTCCATCTTTACCTGGAAATACTTCTTTTATTTGACCCATCAGCACTCATTTCTTGACATTCATCCACAATGCTGACAATACTTCCAATTTCTCTGGGTTTTGTTGTGGAACGCCATTTTTGAGCGGTATTATCCAATCCATCGACGCTAATATAAATCAGCCAGTCCTTCAGCTCAGGGCCGTGGCCATGGGAGCGCTCCCCCCTGCTTTTTCGACTTGGGAAAAACTGGGAAAAGTTGGAAAATTTTGGGCCATGAAGATACAGTGTGACCCATTTAAGATGGAAGCACCCTTATAAAACTTACATTTTTCAACCGATTGGAATGTTTTTTTTTGTTAGGTAGATATTCAAAAA
>WOGP01000106.1:0-11289 GCA_015342065.1 Leptinotarsa undecemlineata
GTTTAAACCAGAGTCTATAGTAATACCAATTTCAAATGGGTAATTTGCACGTACATTTCATGAAAACTTATTGTAATATAGAGTAAGACCTAAAATTCAAGGTTGTTAAAAAACAAAAGAAATAAAATGAGTTAGGGACTATCATTCGGTGTTTCATAATCCGTTTGAGAGCATATTTGAATGTATTTTTCCGTAGGAACTGTATACGTTAAAAGGTATCATTTTAAAACTATCTGATAAGAAAGGCAATAGTGTTGCACCATTCGTTTTTTTTATATAAAATAGTAATATGATACCTCATTTAATAGATATTTTGATTCTCTATCTAAAAACTATTTAATTTTTTCAAATCGGATTAGCCGTTTTTCAGTAAATAAAATTTTTCTTTTTGATTTTATTTAACTCACCTCTTTCATATTTGTTATGAGAAAATTTCGAAAAAAAAAAGTATTTCAAAGATATATTCATTGAATCACACGGAAATCACTTTTCTTATTTAGGTTACACTCAACATTCAAACGATTAGCCTTATGAATTTCGTTTAATTTGAAAAGACAATATTGTTTTTGGGAAATTAGTTTTTAAAATTAGTTTGATTATTCCGTGAGAAGAAGTAATTTTCGGTGAAATTAATAAACAGGAAGGATGTTTCATGATGTACGAAGAGTTTGAATAAAAGTTGTTATTTGAGTTTATCAAATTGGGCAGATACGACACTGTTCAAGAAGAGAATAAAAAATAACCATTTTAGTCGTTCTTGTTAGCATACTGTTCAAACTGACTGCATCAATTTTACGTAACCTATAATAATAATAATGCTAAACGAGTTGGCAAATCATCTGATTCGGAAAGGTGTGAAATTTTGAAACAAATTAAAAAGCGATATTCATACTGGTTTGGCATCGAACACTTCTCTTAATATGGGATTATTTTATTGTCAGTAACATTTTATCTGTCTCTACTTTGACGAATAATAATTTAATAGAGAAGTCATTGGGTTCAAAGCGATTATAGCTATAATAATGCAGTGTGAACTTTCTCTTCGGATCACTATTTTCCAAAGCAAGGCTGTTAGTCGTTCTTTCTTCCTGATGTGGGAGATGAATACACTTCCTTGTTCACATAACAATCATATAAATAACGAACATTTTTTCACTGAAAGTGCAGTGCTATTTATCAGTGAGAGTTGAAAATGGCATCAACACATTCAATTTCATAATAGTGTTTTAGATTTTCGATGAGTCGATATAAATGTAGGTTTGTATGATATGTAAAACAAACAAATATTTTCCGTATTATGAGTATTGACTAGTTGGGATTTCTTCTCAAATTTAATTAGTATTATTCACAAATAACATACTTCCATTTAATTCTGTGTTCAATTTAATACTCTCAATTGCATTAGTGAAATATTCAAATTAATCCGCTGTCTCCTGTATTTCGAAAAGTTTAGGTAACAGTATTTTCAATTTTGAACTTTCAGAGTCATTGTAATCCTCGAATTATGTGCGGTATACGTTAAAAATTCCATCGCAATATTGGAAACATCAAAAGTAGATGTTTAATTAAATGTTTTTACAGTTGTTGAAAAATTTGAATGAAATAATTATTTAAGGGGAAAATAAGTTTCCAATATATAATTGACTGATATGAATGTATAAGCCTTCGAACTAGACAGGTTATATATGACGTTGTTTTTCTCAAAAGTGTGTTATCGATATTGACAGAGATTTCACTGCCGAATACTGGGCAAGCCTTCGAGAAACAATGTCACCGCAAAGTAATTGTCGTTAGGATGTGAAAGTTTTTTTATTTATAGTTTCCACAGAATCGTTTCACGTACTCCAAAAGAAATCATTTGATGTCCGTGTGCCTGGAAAGTGATGTGCGGTTTCGATTTTCTCTAAATAACAATTTTCAATAGTCGCGTCAATGAATTGTTTAATGAGATTTTTATTTTTGCTGTTTCCTGAAAATTTATTTTCAGTACTCTTCAAGAGAAAACTGTAAGATACATTATTTATTTACACTTGAGGAAGCTATTATATAGTAAAACACGTGTCGCAGTTTTTTTTAAACTCTTTATAGTGAAAAGCATACAATAAACAATAAACTGTATTATTTAGTTTTTTTCAATTATTTATCTGATTTCTCTCAGTAGCCTTAGTGCTATATTATTATATTGGTACATCAAAAACTAATTTAATGTTTTTACCATAGTAATTACGAAAATATCGTATGTACTGATATAACGAAAAAAAAGTTTGGAAAGAAGCTACGCATAACTTGTTTATATAAATATTATAAATATCGTTTCGACAATCTGAATAGTTCTGTCCCCGCTTCAAAAAGTTTCATATTTCAAATGATACAAATTAAAAAAATCGGCAAATTTGGAGATGTTTCTGAGGACAACAGTTTTACGAACCTGAAAATTTTCACTTACAAGAGATTTCCTTACATCAAACAAATCAGTTATTTAATGTTTAGCTTAATTTTTATCAAAACACATTTTCAAATTAACTTCGCCCTCACGAAGAACTGCTTCCAGCACTTAGATTTCATTCAAAGATTAGTTTTTTCCAGAAAAATTTTTGTTACTTTGTGTACTCAAAAATCAACTCTGTTCATATTTCTGAAGTACTTGGAATATGGTTTTTTAGTCTCAAAATGTTATCGATAACGAAAGCTTTGTTAATCAGTATCACGAAGATTATTTTCTGAAGCTTTCTATCACTGTGAAACTACGTTTTAGCGGCTTTTCAATTCAGCCATCATTTCACCGCTTTAAAGAAAATAATCTTTTAAAATTCACTTTCGTTATATTCCCTGACAGGTAAAGATCGTGCATGAGCAATAAGTTAAGGACCTAGACACCTAGACGCACAGGTGTTTCTATGAAACGGTTCCGTGTCAAGTGTAGGTCTGGTATTCGATTGTCCCGGATTGCGGAAGGTTTCCGACATGCAGTATCCGAACTGGGTCAACCGTTGACCTTAGACAGACCACGATACCACCAATACCGCTTTCACGGTCACCAACCCGAGATGATTTATTTACACCTCTGCCAATTTTCATGACGCAGACTTCTGCAGATTTCTAACAATCTTATCATTTTGTTTCTGCACCCGTATTTTCGTTCGTTATTTTTAATAACGCCATTATCAACAGATAAAAAACATGAATTGAAAATTACTCACCTTACATACTCACAAACACACACGTTACAAATCGAAAATGATGCAATAATTTATTCGAGCTCCGTGAAGTCCAACAAAAAAAGATTGTTCTCGAAAAATTTGAAACTTTTTAATTGCTATGAAAAGATCTTATTCAAAACAAAAAACATAATAGATTCATACTTATATAGTTAACTAGAGTCACTGACAGTTTTATTAAACTGTCATGTTAACCAAAGAGTACATCTTCGATGTTAACGTTCTAAAGACAGCTGCTGTCAAAAACTCTTACCACTACCCCATGTGCTCCATATTGTTCGTTATAAATCTTCCGAGTTTAGAGTTATTGTAAATTAGCATCACGTACAAATGTTCTCCATCTGTAAGAAGTTTAAAATTTATATGAGGCTAAGAGAAAGAATCCCATATTTTTTTAGCCCATTAAACATGGTATATCATTTTCTCTTACTTCGACTTTCTAGGTGACACATCAATAGAAAAAGCATATATGATTGAGTCACTCACAAATTGACTAGAAATAATTCAAGAAATTATCTGTCCATACCAAGATGCCTTCTATCAGATTGACTGAAAACTCAAAACACGAATTTCAAAGATAAACGAGACTTATAATATCAACATCTGAATAAGAAATAGCTTTCTGTTCCGCTCTGCAGTTTTTACTGCATGCATAGCTCAATTTTTAAGTTCTGCTGTCGTCTAGATTCAATTGACGTTTTTTTAATCTCTTCCAGATAAAAATGTTGCGACAAATAACGCTCCTAATTGTAGGGGCAGCTATGGTGATGGCCCAAAGAAGATTAGCCCTACCAGACCCCAGAAGTTGTGCCAACAGTAAGTATTTTATAAAAATATTATTGCATTCCATACGAGTAAAGATTCCTTTTGAATCATTTCGTTTATTGGTGAAAACCGTTCAATAATTATTGAATGTATCGCTTTCATGCAGACAGACAGACAAACGCGGCGGGGGGAGTGTTTTGTGATATTTATATTTTCACTCCACGAGATCGTGAGAATAAATGCACGAACGAAGGAAGAATGCAGGTTGATAGTCAATTTACTTTCACCGATGTTATATCGCCCATTTCACGAAAGATATATCTTCTTAGGAGGAACAATAATACCATGGTTGATTAGAGGTTACATTTTGGCAAGCATTCTTCAAACGTTATATTGTCAACTTTCTCTTATGATTTGTAGAAATGGAATTTAAGTGATGTGCCTAGGTTAATCAACTGTCCCCCAAGTTTTACACATCTAACTTTGATTTTTCCTACTGCGGTTACTTGAAAAACTTCTAATCTAGAGCACATCAACTCTGAAGGCAATGCACGAAAGACAGTCATAAGGCCGGGATTAAGAACATGTGTTGGGCTCATTTGAAACTACTATAAATCTTTAAAGAACTTAACCACAACTAATGAATCTTCGATTCATTTGTATTTCCACTTTAAAATCTATTATAGAGCCTCCAAAAATGTACTGATATAAGAAATTGTTCTTTCAATAGTTTTATAGCAATACCAAAAATGACAGTAAACAATGAGATAATTAGGTGAATAAAATGTGTATCAAGCAACATTTTAAAGGGATGTTTTGATACATACCATTTAAAATTTGTTTTCTTTTTTTCAATAATTCACTTTTCATGAATTGATTTTACTTAGAGGTACAAAAAATAACACTTATATATTATGAATCAACTAATACCAAAAATAATTATAGACTACTTTCTTAAGCTGCGGAGTAACGAAACATTTTTAAGTGTCTGTTCCATAGACGTACAAAAAATCGTATAATAGTAAATACGTCCGAATATTTCTTGCATTGACGATTATTTGAGGAACTATGATATTTGCGCCTTGATGAATGTTTTTCGTGGATAGGGAATTTGTATATCTGTTGTAATTACTGGGTTACCTGGTCCAACACCCCGTGCAAGTACAGGCTAATATTATATTTAAAACCGGCGTATTTCATGTATAGATCAACAGAACATTTTCTCAGTTCTGTTTGTTTTCCAAAATAATATTCAATATAATCGTGATTAAACCAATAAATGAGTAGTATGGCTTGTGGATTCAAAAAATTCAATACGATTTTATCGTTTTAAGGGGTCCGTCACGCCACCTACAGAGACGCCAGAGGGGTGACACACTCGTACTTCTTCAGCTGGGAACACGCGCCTACTCGAGGTCTGGAAGTCGATTGGCTTGATGCCCGTAACATCTGCAGGCGACACTGCATGGACGCGGTTTCCTTGGAGACGCCACAAGAGAACGAATTCGTGAAGCAAAGGATAGCGAGAGGTACGATTTTGTTTTAATATCTGGTGAAAGTCTAAGAATGCTCTTGTTTTAGGAAACATCCGCTACATTTGGACTTCCGGCAGAAAATGCAACTTCGCCGGTTGCGACCGAGCAGATCTGCAACCACCAAATATCAACGGATGGTTCTGGTCTGGTTCCGGTGCCAAAATCGGACCCACTACGCAGAGAAACTCTGGTGACTGGAGCGCCACAGGAGGTTTTGGACAAGCACAACCTGACAATCGAGAGGCTGCTCAAGTAAGAATCTGTTACATAACATTATTATGACTTTGAACTCTAACTAAAAGACGGTTCTGTTGAAATCGTAATGCATAGAAGAATTGTAGATTTGTGAACCTACTAAAAGAATTCTTGGTACGTGTTGGTTAATTTTGTATATTATCAAGAGGTAAGTGATTGGACAGGTTGTAGCTAGGTAATGTGAAAATGCAAAATAGAGAAAGATGCTGGATAAAGTTTGGAGTTCTCCAAGGGTCAGTTCCGGATCAAATACTCTTATTGATATATATTAACATTTTGAAATTTGCCATAGCTGATAAATCAACTCTAGGGACGATACCGCAGTGTTAAAACTTTGGAATATCGATTGACTCGTTTTTTACTATTAGGAAACAAGAGTATATTTGTTATTTGAATGGCATAAAAATATATAATGTCCTATAAAATTGTGGCAAAAGGAGCACAATATAAATACAAAACATTTCAGATATTTTATGGCTCCTTTTGAATTCCTGACACATAACTTCTTAATTTCATTACATGCTTTGTGATGACTATTGTTTCAATTTACTTTTTCGCCACTCCTGGTATATTGTCAGTTTTGACCGCGATATCGAAAATTTTACAGCAACCTCGTTTATAAAGTAGAATCGTGCAATCGGAAGCTAATAATAGGTAAAAGATCTCACCATAAATCCTGAAACTGGCGATTTCTTGTCAAACCAGTTGGATGGAGGCATTGACCCAAAGAAACGTTAAAAATTTATTCTAACGGAATTTTTGTCTGCTTTACAGGGTAACGATGAATCCTGCCTCTCTATTCTGAACAACTTCTACAATGATGGTATAAAATGGCACGATGTAGCTTGCCACCACGTGAAGCCGTTCGTATGCGAAGATAGCGAGGAGTTATTGAACTTTGTGGCTTCGAGAAACCCGGGAATTCGTCTTTGAAGCCGATTCTCTCAACAAGAAATACCACGTACCTTACCAATGAGTGAAAAGCCAATCAAATGATATCGAAATTCGACAGAAGTATCGAAATTTAATTGAATTCTTTATAGCAATTGGCATTTTGTGGAAGACAGCCAACATTTCTCACAGCAGTATTAATTTAGTAATGATTTTTCACTCATTTTTACCTTTTTCTCCTTCCCCCATCCCTCATTGTGAATAGTAGTTTTATTTGGATTTAGTGACTAGTTTTGTACCTACCTTAAATTATATATTATTATTAAAGATTTGTATTAAATGGAATATTCCTATTTTCTTTTCACCTCATGAAATACGTATATCGTCAACGTATGCATCTTGGTTTATCAGTGAATATTTTTAAATGGTATAAACATTCAAGATACTGTCTTCATTTATCTTGACAGCTTTGATCCATTTGAAAAGAAGGTTGCATTTTAATGCAATGTCATTTTTAAAAATTGGTAGAAATAGGTTTAACCCACTATTCAATGATATCATAGTTGTCAAAATGAACATAACTATTTACTAGGGTACAATACATTTCTCTTTTTTTTCATTTATAACAATTAGTTGTCAAGTGTCCTGTCAAGTGTCACGAAAAATTTTTTCAGTAGTTTTTAATGTGGTTCGATGGAATTGCATCAAAATATTTCATTATTGCATATCAAAGAAACTGAATATGATAAAAATATACCAAATGAAAATACTTGGATAGATTAAATACACTGATCTACCATAAGTTTCAAAGAATGCTATTCACAATTTATCAAGTTATTAAAAAATTAACTAGTGATATTATTATTGAGGTTTATGATTAAAGTTGGGCAGACTTAAATAAACTGGTGTTTAATACAAATATAAGATGGATATTATAAATGAAAGTCAAAGAATGTAAATATAAATATTTTATTTGTAAAACCACCTTAAAAAGTCAACAATAAACTATCAAACGAAAAGATCAGCTCTTAAAATCACTCTGATATAGGTCTGTAAAGAATTAAAATACTAATAATATCACATTTCAATTAACAAACACGAGTACACATTTACACATAACATTTATGCCGGGTAAAAGGACAACCCTTTTATAATACCTCCTGTGGTCTCATAAAAAGATATTGTGTCTTTCTTATTATGGCTCGTTAATTTGTTACTCATATAGAAGCAGGGCAGAGAAGAGGGACCCTTCATATCACAGTTTTTATGAGAGATTCTCAAATCATAAACCCTATTAGCTTTGAGAACTACCAAGCTCTTCAAAGATACATAGAAATCAGAGCTGTAAAGAATAAAGTCTTCAATTATCGTCGGTCTGACAATATCTTTAGAGGTATGATATTCACATATTCTCAAAGAAATTATCCCCTTATAATATTTCAAGGAGAATCGAGGAGGTTCCATTTGAGTATTCATCAATACTCCAAATATGATCATTTCACGATCAACACTAAAACTAGAAACAAATTCTTCGTTAGTGGACAGATCTAGTCTACATGCAATTTTGAACTCGTTCCGCATACGGCAGGTCTTCGGAATGGATTTGGGAGTACATTTCCTATAAACTTCCTTGCACCATATCAGTACTTCGTACAGTAATTTCATAGTTTTCTTCACTACTTCGTCCAGGCCCTCGCTTAGAGGATAATGACACTCCGGACACCTGGAATATTCTAGAGGGTTCACTTGAAAGAACTCGAGAATATTTTCTTTGTCGAGAATTCCTTTAATGTTGTTGGGAGAAGATGGAATATTCCGTAACTCGCATTCTACAATGCACCAATTTATAACTTTTGCAAGTAAATTCAACAGACGTTCTCCGTCGGCATCAACTTTTTGGAGAATTGCCCTCAGAGTAGTTGGTTTCATGTGATACTCCCCAATGAATAAGCCCTCCATGTAGTTGACCATATCATCTAGACACTTTTTCTTTATATCGAGAAGATCATACATTTCAGCATGTTCATAGGTTAGAGAGAGGCTACTCATAGTAATATTATTTCGAATGTAATTGAGGCAAACCTGTATCAAATCATCCAACAGGTACTTGTTTGCAACATAAAAGAGACTCCAGGCATTCGTCATGGAATGAATTTCGATATCATCAGTATACATGTGTTCCAGCACTTGATTGAATTCTTCTACACTTATATCACACAGCATTATTTCATCCTGGGCCATTTCTCCATAAAACATTTTCTCGAAAACCGGACTACAACAGGCCAGTATGAGTTTGTGGGCTCTTACTTGGGTACCGTTTATTTTGAAAGTGCAATCTACGAATTTTTGTTCCTTGTAGAAGGAGATCAAGCGCTCCTTTTTGTTGAGGGGGGCCACCAGCCTTTCTATAAATATACTCTCCTTTTCCATCTACGAAAAAACATATTAGTTTAGGGAAAATACAGTCTCACAATTTCTTCTTACCGCGTTGTATAACCTGATATGCACGCGCACTATATAGTAAATATAAATAACAAAATTGTTTACAGCTCAAGGCAAGGTTTACCCTTGAACGGCTTGAACTGAGCAGGACGAACCAAGGCCGCAGAATCGTAAATTTCAGGTCAGAGAAGTTTCCTACTCTCCTCAATAGACGGCTCAAATACATCAGTCTACTAGATCGCACTGGTTTTATATAACAATAAGGATTAACCCAGGTAGAGAAGAAGGAATGATTTGATTCATTCTAATCCGATCAGCTGATCAAGACTATTTATTCGGTTGGTTGGATGTGAACAGTTCGGGGAATACGGGTAATATTTGAACCCCAATAAAATAAGGTATCCTACATAAACGTTTCAATTGCTTACCTTCATGAATAATTTAGACAATTATTTTCCATTTAATCTGTTTTAAAGTTACTGATCTCTATCTCTTTCCCGATTTATATACAAGTAAAATTCCAACAATTAATATACCTATACCAGTATTCCAAACCTGGAAAAAATAAACTTCTTACTAGATTTATTACTCATATTTGATATTTGCCTGAAATTATTTCTAGAAGTCAGAGAGTAGTAGGTAGGTACCTATATTACCTATCCTAATAGGGAACACTCATATTTTCGGTTTTCAAATATTTCAATTTTAACAAGTACATTTCTGCGAATAAAGCTGTCGAAACTGCTTGTTATTATAAATGAAACTTTAATATCTGGTGGCCAAATGGATCGATGATTCATTTAGTTCCCATTTTTCACAGAGAGGGCGTATCAGTATGCAAGTATCCCATGCTTTCTACGGATTGCTTTTATTATTATTTTCAATCAGGAGATAGAAATTTGAAGTGATATTTCTGTTATTATTGATAATGTATCATTACCGTAGTAGACTATACTATTATTGATAATAAAATTTGTTTGAATTCGGGTTTTTTCAGAATGTCCATAAGATAAACCAAGATTGGCGTTCAGAGAAAGTTATTCAAAATCAATATCCAATCGATTTCAAATTGTATGCTCAAAGATAAATCAAATGAGAACGTGTTTAGAGAAATGTCTAACTGTTTAAAATATCTGAGGACATCAATTATTTGCAAGAATAAAAGAAATAGGTACCTAAGCCGTGTTCCCAATTATATTTTATTTGAACCAAAAGAATAATACCTAATGTAAATGGATATTTCTGTTTTTATTTGTGAATTTGACAAGTAATGAACGATGACTGGAAACTTTATTTTTGACGTTACTTAAAATTTGAGTATATAAATAAATAATTTTCTTTTGTTATATTAACCCATTATTGCATATTAGATCACAGGTTTCATTCAACTATATGTTGTGTTGAGGAATTGAAGTTATTTGGTAGGTATTATTTTTAATCTTAAACCATTATGTTCTCATTTCGCATCAGAGGTTCCAAATTCTACCGATATTTTTTTAGAATTGTATACCTACTAACAAACCCGTGGATTCTTCAGGGACCAAGTTTCGACTTCTAATTTTTTGAGGGCTTCGCATTCCAACTGAATGTATTGATTCACAATTTGGTGCGCTTTGGTAATATTTGAACAATCTTATCTGCACTATCAACTGAAAACGAAATGAAAGGCATTTTCTTTATCTACAGATAAGCTACAATTCATTATGGCCTGAAGTTATCGGTAAAATTCAGTAGATGAATAAAAGTGAGCTAATATTATGAGCTTAAATGGAAAATGAGTGTATGTTGGATAATTAAAATCGTTGTTGGTACTTACTTTACTAATTAACTCTTTTATCAACAGACCCAAAAGCACGGTTCGGAATATCTGAAGAGTTATTCTGGAGTTCTGAACATTTCAGAAGAAGTAAGCAGTCAATATACCTATTTTATAATAATAAAAATAGATGAATTCAATCCAAATATTAGGGTGAAATTTGATAGTTTTTACTTTATAATGCGTGTAGCAACCTCTATTGATGAAATAAAATTTACTGATTAAAAACTGAAAATCAACAAATTTAATATTGTTTCAGGTGCTGAATTTGTCAGCGTTGATTGCAGCCTTTAATTGCGGAAATGCTCAGAAAACATTCCTGGTCATCTTGGTAGCTGCCTTTGCTTTCCTTTCAACAGGATTTTTT
>WOGP01000106.1:11299-32552 GCA_015342065.1 Leptinotarsa undecemlineata
GATTTTTTCTGATAACACACCTGATACCACGGTTTAGAAGTCTCGAAATCCCATGGCATTGGATTGAATGTGGAAATGCATTTATTTTGACTGGTACCTACTTGATATCAGCATCGATGGTTATTTCGGAGTTGATTGGATCATTTGTAGTTACAGGGGTAAGATACTTTATCAAAAATGCGCATCAGGGATTCTTTTAAAAGAGGTACTTATTTTGTGAAATGTTTGTTGTCAATGTCAAAATATACAAGATTCGTACCGTATTAACAAAGTTTGGCAACAAATATCAAAAAGAAATAAGGATAGTTCAAATATCAGCCATAAAGTTTTATAGCCAAATAAAAAGTAGTTTTTTTTTAGATAACCAACGAAAAGGCTTGTTTTCGAACTATTTGCATTGTCTGCGATTCAACTGTTTTATTTGTATTGCAGGTGTTGGGTTACATTGGGACAATGACATATCTTTTAGATACCATCGACAAGTTTCGTCTCGCAGTGACTCCAAGAGCAAGATATGTTTGGACTACTCCAAATATGCCAGTATGAACAGTTTCCAGAAAATTCATAAAATACATAAATCCCATCAAATTTCTGAATGTACTTACATGACTTTTGCTAGTTATAAAAGATGGTCCTCTAATGTCCAAAATCATTGCAGTGATTAAGTGAAGATATATTGTTTTTCATTAAATGCTTCGCAAACACTGCTTTCCCACATTGGGATGCTAAAAGGCAGCTTTTTTCTGTTTTAATAAAACTATTTTTTCATTCAACTTTTTTTTAGATTTTCTATCGTAACAAGGTAAAATTCGGTAAATCGATATAAACATAGGGTGTGAGTAAACAAACTAAATTGTAACATTATAAACTCAAACATTCTCCTATCAGCGAAGAAGCATTTTTCGCGTCCCATTTTCACACCACCCCACTCCTCCAATTTGTCATACCAATCAGAAGCTACCGCGCGCAGGCCACAGCGGGAAATTCAAATTACTCAACGAGATGAGGCACCCAGCCAGTCACGTGGCCACCGCCGGCTGCAAAATTTATGAAGAATTAAAATAAAAAAAGGCGGTAGGACAGTTGAACTAACGAGATATTTTATTAATCTTGGTTTTGGTAGTAATTCCGAACTGATGATATGGTGGGGTCGGCAATTGTTTTGTCAGATGATTGTCATCGAGGATTCCGTGTTGTACATAAGACAGCGGTACATATGGTGTTCGATGTTAGTCGTTGTGAGTGTGATGCATTACCGATTTGAATTACATGGATCCATTTAAAAGTGTTCGAATTATCATAAAAAAGGAATCAACTTACAACTTTGTAGCTAGACGACAGTAGGTGTTGGTAGCAGTTCTTACCTCTGCCACATAAACTTTGCCAGAAAAAACAAAAAAACCAGCTTCTAGGTGAGTAATCATCATCAATTACAACAATGTCAATTTTTGTAGAATTATGATTACCTATTCACATTGTTAGACAGCTAAGGAATAGTGAATACTCTTCAACCCACCTAGTCCAAAAAGTATACATATGTATATTTTCAAATTCTCCAGGGGGGCCTTCATTGTGTACATACTAAATTAGGAAGTATTCAGGGGTGAGGATTTCATCTTCAGATTGTCCATGTACAGCTATTTCAAGTACCTTTTAAGTGATCCTTAACAAGCTAGATACACAAAGTTGATACACCTTTATAAGAGTTCAAACCAGATTGATATATCCAGAATGTGGTTTTGAAAGGCTTAAGAAGCTTCTTGAAATGAAAATTACTGTCGATATATTTTTTTGTAAGGTCATAAAAATCAGAGTAGGTACTTATACATTTGTAAAGAAATATATTTAGATCAGATTTGAATACTTTTTGTTTAAGAAATAGTTTCGGGGATTAAGGTGTGGTATGAAAAGTTTTTCAATTATAAATAATACAACCTCCTATACATCTGAACAAATGATGAAACTCATGAAACTTCATCAAAAATAAAATTTGTACTTAAATAAAAGGATGATCAAACTCAAAATTTTACAATGCAAAAAAAGAATGATATATTTTTTTGAAAATCATACAAAGCTATATCAGTGCTTTCGTGAATCCCTGTTAGTTGGGTGATTGCAACTTGGATTTGATAAAAAATGCCGAAGGCCAGTTTATATTTTATGTTATATAACATATTGCACATCCAGAATGGAAAAAGGCACTACTACAAAAAGTACTGTTTTCAGGAAATCTCCGTTAAAGTTTTATGCTTTTTATATATAAAACTTTAATTAGAATTTCCTGAAAACAATCAGTTATTCTGGATGTGTGAAATACTGGAGCTAGACAACAAACTTATTCCTAACAATTCTCATCAAAGAAACGTTTATTTGTGGATTGGGTTGATAAGTACCAACTTCAGCTGTTCAGAAAAAATGTACTGTTCAGTAGGCTCAGTTTTCCAATAAAAAATCAACTTTATACATCAGTGAGTATAGGAACAAAGAAATATCTGGCACACATAATGAAGCTCTTTCGTGTACACTCAAAATCAATTTCTTCTTCATCTCAAGTAGAAAAATAAGATGTATTCAACTCCAATTCTCATTTTTATTTGGACTTATTATTCAAGTAACACTTTGTGAGATTTTCACTGGATATTTTACTAAACTGCAAAATATGTTTCGCTAACAATAGCTTGAAAACTAAAATAAAGTTGTCATATGAAATTGCTTCCTCTTTTCTTATATGAAATATATTCCTTCCAACCTCCTTTATAATTTTGAATTGATGGACTATTGATTTGTGATTCACTAAAACATTAAATATCTTCCTAGTATTGAATATTTTATTATCATTATTATTACTAAACATATGTAACATAAAACAAATTATGAAATTAAAATAAAGTGCTGTCCATATTCTTCATCAACATTGAAACACAATATTCTGAACTCTTATATCAACCATCATCTGCTCAGGATCTAAAAAAAAAATAAAATAAAAACATTAATGATATTCATGAATAATACGTAAAACGAATGTGGTGGAGTGTATCACTTGCTTTCATGTTTAATCAAGTTTATTAGAAAAGTTTAAAAAACACATAACGTGTTTAATATTGTTTGCAACTACTGTATACAGTGCGGAAGTACATCTCAACTTCTGAAGGGAACAAGTCAAGGACGAACAAAATTATGTAAAACGATTTCATTTTTAATACTTTTAGGTAACCAAGACATTAGTGTTGCATCACTCAAAGCCAGGAGGGCGCTACCAACTTGATTTTTTCAAACAGAAAAAGGTGTCTTGCATATCTCTTTCCAACACTGTCAAATTCAACTTACAAGATATTTTTACACACACACACACACAAACCAGGACAGGTGAAACTAAATAAAAGACAAAAAATGTATGAGGTCACTGCAAATCGTCGACAAATAACCAATCATCTTACCAGGCTTTCGATTTCAACAGATCCTTATTCCTTTCCATCATCTCTTCTTTCTTATCTTTCTTCACTTTGTCAAGGAACTTGTCCATCTCCTCGATATTTGTTTCAGAAGGAATGTTATCTTTGGCGGAGGAACTGCCACCACCTTCCTTGTCTTCTCCCTTCTCAGCCCACTTTCCCGCGTAAGTGTCTCTGTTTATCAGCTTACCAGTGTCTGTGGTGGTGTAGTCGTCCCTGTCCTCGCCTTCAGACAGAGGCCCCTCATGTCTGACGGGAGCATCACCGTCAGAGTACTTGTTGATCTTCTCCTTTTCAGCAGACCTGTCCCGTTTAGGCGGAGAACCATCTGAATCTCTGCTTCCGCTGTACGATCGGCTGCGATCTCTATCCCGGGAACGGCTTCTGTCATATCTGAAATAAAACAAACGAAAAATTTTGAAAAAATATAAAACTACTAGGAAGAGAATATTATATGGAAGCATACTAACCACCCTATTTTTAGCATTACAGAAGGTTTAAAATAAAGATTTGAACATTGTTCTGAAAAGATTTAAATCATCAGTAAATAGTGAGCAGTAACTGGTATGATTAATCATTCAGTACCTGTTGGTACTTTTGAGAAAGGACACTGTTATATCTCACATAATAATATATTGGAAGACTAGAGAAAAGTAACTCATTTTTTCCATTGATTATTCCATTTGTAGGCAACATTTATAAATACAATTTACTGACTAACTCAACTCCTCAGTGGTTCTTCACATTAAATAGTAACTTTTCACTTCAGCAGATTCTCTACTGATTTAGCTAAATTGGTTAGCGAAACGCGCGTCTAAAGACAGTTTTATCGTTCTGGTGAGGGAAGAGTGTTTTCAATAGATTGAATTTACCAGAGGTTCCAATTCTACCTATCTAGTGAATACTCTGCTTGATTCCTGGTTTCTGTATTCCAAAATGAGGTGCATTCAAATAACTAGAATTCAACAACTAACTAATTTATGCATTACTCTCTGGCAAAAAAAACCTTTGAATAGTCTGCATATATTTTATTAATCTGAAATTTATTTTCCATCTGTAACCTATGGGGTCCATTAGTCATGCAATCATCATTAACTGTTGACAAAAATATTGACTACTTGTTAACTGGTCTTCATAAACCAAACAAGGTGCGAAACTGTGAAGATTCTTTTTATCATCAATATTATTGTATTCCATATAGAGGACAAAAAACTGTTTCAGGCACACATTTCATAGGGCTTTGCACAATTAGAAAACAAGGTTATAATGATTATATTGATTGGGGACATCCACTTACCTCCTGTCTCTGTAGTCCCGGTACCCTCCTCTAGCATACCTGCCTCTGGGCCTCCTTCCGCCTCGGTTCTGGTACGGATAAGGCCTGCCCCTACCACCCCGGTAGTCTCTGTCGTTGTACCTAGAATCCCTATTATTATAATATCCACCGCCCCTGCCGCGCTGATTGTTATGCCTTGGTGTCTGGAAGCGCGGCTTGTAGTATGTCCCCCGGTCGTTGTATCTGCCGCGGAAGCCGCCCCTGCTGCGGTACCGCCTCCGGTCGCCGGAATAACTGCGCGACCGCGACCGGCTGCGCGAGTAGTACGACCCGGATCGCGATCGCGACCGGCTGTAGTAGCTGCGCGACCGGCTGCGGTAACTGCGTGATCGCGACCTCGACCCGCTTGATGACCGCGAGTGGCTGTACTTGCTGCGACTGCGGCTGCGGCCACGCTTCGGGCTGCGACTGTCGGACCGCGGACGCCCTGGAGGCTCTGGCGGGCGCCGGCCTATACCAAACAGAAACACATTTTTACAACATCGAGACTCTCGAAAATAGTGTGAAAATTTGTACAAAATGTATGCTCTTTTCGAAGTTTTTGAGCTCACCATTACTACAAACAACTCTAGCCATACGTTCTGTCAACCACAGAAACATAATTATTAGATTTATTTTTGAAAACATTCCCAGGCGTGTTTAGCAGTTTTCACATATTCAAACCATTCCTTCATTTGCCTCAAAAATACATATTTATATACTTGTCCAAAGCAAAGCCTTGTGATTCTTGTAACCTTCGTTTATATTTCTCATAATCCATACCATAATTGCCATTTTTATCATTGAAACGGCTTTCATCTTCAGGAAATATTAGGATTAATTCAACAATGCCCTTTCCTACTACCCCACGCGCAGCAGATGCCCTTTAATTTGTGTTGCATCTTAATTATATACAAATGTGAATCTTCTGTAATGTATATTTTTATGATGACACCGTGGGTGATACATTGTATTATCTACTTTATTTACTTTGTCTACAAGATGCTAAAACTTTATTCATGACAATAAAGCATATGATTGATTAAAATACATATTTTTATATTTCAAAAATAAAAAAAAATCAGACAGAAAAAAATTCAACAGTAAGGGTTCATTTCTCCTCCAATTCATGAAAAATCTTCAATAGTGACAGTTGGTGTCAAATAGTTTGAGTGAATCCTTAAAACTAACAAAACCATCTTTTTGGTGCAAACCAGAGACTGAAAACAAAGCAATCGTGAGCCAACACCAGACAGCCCTGTTTTGATTTGCCAAGGCCAAACCAGTTGTCCTAGACAGCTAGACTTGATTGTCATCAAAAGACAAGTCTGAGTAAGGTGATGATATCATTCCTTAACAAAGACTCAATCTAGGGAATTGACAACAAATTTAATTCACAAAACATCAAAAGGCGGTCCATGACATCTACCAACAAACATTATTTATTCTTCCTTCATCTTTCTCTGCAGCAGCTTCGACTAAAAGGCAACTACACGATATCAGAGCCTCGTTTATTTTTGAGATTGAATCTTCAGTCGAATCAATGAATGAAGTCTTCATGAGGAGTGCGACAGTGAACGCACGGAACCATTGAGCAGTAAAACATGTATTTTTAAAATCTTTGGCAAATCAAAATAGTGCTATCTATTATTGATACTAATCAATAATATTTTATGATAGATAACTATTCGAAAAAGATAACAATACTTATCAAAACACCTCAAGAAACAAATCATTCAGGCCAGTCTCAACTCTTTACACTGTAGGTTAATGAAATGATATATATCAGAAAACAACTACTCCTCTGACTAATACCACGAAGGGCGTTGGATTATATCTGATACGGTGCAGAATTATCACTGAAGTATTTTCTGTGCCCGTGCAATAATTGAAAATTGATTCCAGCAGTTGTATCGCCAACAGCATATGCAGGAAATACTTCAGTGATGATTCATGGACCGACACCTGTCAGATATAATCCAACGCCCTTCATAGTATTCTGTTACAGTTAATGTACAGGGAGTTGAGACTGGCCTGAATGAATTGTTCCTTTAGATGATTTGACCAGGGTTTTAGAGATGAAATCCAAAAAAAGAGTAGACAAAAAAGAATACAGTAGACCTTAGCCAATATTTTTTGAAAAATAGCACAAATGCAAAGCACACCCACAGTTTGTTGAAATAAAAAAGTTGATATGTAGCCTAATATAGTTATAAATAGGTGAATTGAGTATATTATTTTGAATACGATGGTTCTAAATATATAACAATTTCTAACAAAGGTACGATTTCATAATCACCCTTAATAACTCGGTTATGATTCACAAATCATAATTTTACCTGTGATTAATTATACCATATGCATGTATTATTTTCACCATACACCATATTTTTCAAAAAAATATATATATTCATCTTCATTCGATGATTCTTCAACATACATAATATCTATTTGCTGCTTTACATATATTTATTCGAAGCTGATCTTCTCTTTCAGAAACCAAGTTAAGAAAGAGTAATTATGAGAAATCGGGCCAAAAATTAGAAAGTGAAACATGATATTTTCTTTCTGAAAGAATTAAATATAAAAACAATACATCCACTTCGTATTAGTATAGAAATTGAGAAATGCTTTATAGAAAATAATTTTGTAGCAGACCAATTTACAAAATTGTCTTACTTTCAGAGCCTCCTCACTAAACTTTCCTGTATTTACCTAGAAAAATCTGGTGGTACACATTTAAAAATAATCCATATTTGAGACATCAAATTGCAGGTACTCTTTGTATCTCTTCCTTAACAAAGCAGGCCTCAGCATCTCTTCTCCTAATTTTATCTCAGGCATCAATTTTTATAAACTCGTCATTTTAAGGCAGCCTCTTCAAAACATTTCAATATTACTATATTCCTCAAGTACACAATAATCGTTGTTTCTGAAGATAAAGCTTTAGGTAAATGAAAGAAATAATCCATTTGTTTTTTTCATAATATCTATAAATACCTACGATTTTCCATATTAGATTATCATCCGTCCCTTCAGTGATTTATCTTTTTGACCAAACGTTAATAATCCAAAAAGGTCTGCATCTTTTTCTATTATTTTTGTTTGAGGCATATGTGCAAATTAATGTATGGGAAGTTAACGAATGTTTGGAAATATAGACGCTGAAAGATTTCTACAAAGAAATTCAACAATGTATGGGATTTCTCATCTGAAGGTGTCAACAGTGTCTTCTCATTCAACAAAAGGCTGCAAGTTCAATAAGTAATTATTACGAAGCTAACTTTGTCAAATAATACCTATAATAAACTTTTCTATGAAACTGATAGAGAGAAGACATTGTTGATCCACTAATATAAATTAATACTACATTCTAGACTTGCAAGGAATGAAACATCCTTATGCAAAAAATTTCATGTTCAAAAGTGAATTTTTCAGAAATCCCATTCACCAGCAGTCCAAAGAGAGTCACACTAATAGTTGAACACCAAATTTGTAATAATAATTCAAATGTTGCTCACCTGGTGGAAACGGTGGCTGTTCTCCTAAAGATTTTTTTATTTCTGGTGGAGTCATAAGTCTAAAGTTCCCAAACTTATCCAAAACCACTTGGCCAGTAGGAATTTTTGGCATGGATGGCGGAACCATAGGTTTAGGTTTCTTGGGAGAATCAGGCTTTTTCGGTGGTGGTTCCTTCATCGCCATAGCTTTTCTAATGCTAACAGCTTTCTCTGCTGGCTGTAGAGAAGCAGGTAAGGATTTCTTTGTCACGGGTGGAGAATCATCCATATTAGCACCTAGAATATATACCATTGGTAAAATATTATCGAGTGTACTCATCATTTTCAACAACTTACCATTTTTACTGTGTTTATCTTGTTCGGCACCCCATTCTGAAGATGGGACAGGTCTCTCTGGTTGCTTCTTTTTAAATCTAGAATTTCCAGATGTTCCAGGTCCGATTTGCATTTTCCATTTTTGTGTTCCGGCCGACGCTGCGGCCTCAGCGACTGCTTGACGAGCTTTCTGCTCCCTTGTAGGGGACGGAGAATCCAACATGGAACGCTTGGGACTTTCACTACGATCCTTACTGTAACCGATACATAATGACGATATTCTCATTAAAATTCATTTTGAATATCAACGAAATATCACTTTTTGAGAGAATTAGTAATAATTCGGAGACGAGTACTAGCTGTGAAGCAAATTAATTACCTAGAACTGAATTAGCATTAGTAAGTGATTGCACTGATGAGACGTAATACCTCGAAACCAGTCTGTAGGTGACATACTCGCATAATTTCAACATGGTCCCGTTGCTGGATGAACGAGAAACATTTGCGAGACTGATCTCTTTGAGGTATCTTGCATAAATGTCTGTCAGATATAATTCAATATCCAGCGTGGTATCAGCCGTTTTCCGGCAGGCATTCACCCTCTGTGTAGATAGTTGGGAGAGATGAATATTTTGAGATTTTATTTCGAAATATTTATTTTCTTATACATATATATCTCTCCTCGATACAGTCTTCAGACATATACCGTTAATTGATTAATTTCTCAAGTGACATCATTCTCCTGCGAGGTTTTTCACATTAGCCATGTGGCCTAAGGAATGTCAATTTCTGAATTTGACTGTAAAATGCTGGGAATGTGGATTGAATTAAAGAATCAAGAATGTTGAAATTTCGGAGATGTAGAGATCACGGCATATGGTTTCAGTTATTAATTGAGGCATTACTCTAATAAAACTATTTCATTAGAACTAATCACTACAATTATCCTACAGTAGTTCCAAATCTTTTCAGTATTTCAAAAAAGTGGATATATCTTCTGTTATACTGAAAATTTAACAAGGATCAATTAAAGAATTCCTTGTAAAAGTTCATGTGAAGACAGAATCCTCGATGAAAATTGACGAGAAAAAATGCATTCAAAAATATTGATCAAATAACGGCTTCAATTATTGTATTGCCAGCAACTTCACCTCAAGATAATCACACTGTAGGCAACTTTTGATGATTTGATGACAAGTATTATCGAAAAAATGCATAACATAAAAGCAAATCATTTTTGTGGTATCCAAGAACATGATGTTGAAACATTTTAAAATGTCTACAAGCCATCTCATTTTTAGATAAGATTTAGAAATATTAGGTTAAATTGATGCATGCCAAAGGAAAGGAATGAAAAAAAAAAGTTACATGCTCAAGGGAAAACTACAAGGAACAGAGACATGTTTCGATGAAACATTATCAAAAACCTACCGTTTATTATCCTTCTCAAGGGCATAATATGCATTTAATTTTGATTCTAACTCTTCTAAATCTGGTAAACTATCAATAAATCTGAAATGAAATCAAAACAGAAATTAGCAAGAAATGCTTCTGAATATCATTGACGAGTGTTAATCATTACCAGTCCTGACCAAATATTTTGATTCACTCGAACCGAAATTTTCCGTCATTATAATAAGCAATATTTTAGTCAAAACCAGTCAATTTTCAACTAAGGCTTACCTTTTACTGTAACCAGACTTTTGAAGGAAATACTCTTCGTCGTCAGATGGTATGCTGTGCCTTTTAGATTTTTTCTCCTTGCTCAACTCTTTCTTAATGGCATCTCGCAACTTTTTGTGATCGTCCAGCTCAGAAAGATCAAAATTCTGCTTCCTCTTCAACTTTTCCTTCTTCTTCTTCTTCTTACTGTCTTTCTTGGACTTTTTTTCCTTTTTCTTCTTTTTTTTCTTTTCCTCGCCTCCTTTGCCCTTCTTCCATTTGGCACTTTCCTCTAAGAATTTCCTTACTTTTTCCTCATAATCAGAATCGCCTTTGGTGTCTGAAAGGAAAGCTCTCAATTTGGCTTCATATTCATTTTCTACAGGTTTTGGTTGCTCAGGCTGCTCAAAGCTGAACTCAAAGTTACTTGTGGCTGCCGGTTTGTTGAAATTGAAATTAGTTGTTGGCGTGTCGTGCGATTGATCCATCATCGCCATGCGCTTGCTTAGGGGGCTCAAAGAGTTTTCTCGCTCTTTGCGCTTGTGTGACCTCGAACGGTGCTTCTTGCGTTTCTTGAAGTCTGAATCGCCAGACGAAGAACTGGAATCACCACTGCTACTACTGGAGGAGCTGCTTGAGGAGTCTCCACTGCCAGAAGAACTGGAGCTGGAGCTAGAACTGGAGTGCTTTCGGTTCTTACGCTTCTTGCTTTTCTTCTTCTTTTTCTTGTCTTTCTTTTCTTCCTCTTCTGTTTTTAGCAACTGTTTGAGGGCATCGTTCACATCCGGGGCTTTTGTGGTCGGAATGTTTAGGGTGGGTAACAATAGTTCAGCAGGCTCAATCAATGCTTTTGGTTGGGTCTTGTTTTTGAGAAACTCTAGCGAATTCTGAGCCTCTTCGTGATAAGGTATGATACTTAGGCAGCTCTGGTACGCTTTCCTGGCCTCTTCCACCTTGTTTTCTTCCTCGTAATTCCTCCCAAGTGCCACAAGAGTCTCTCCCATATATTTGCGAGCATTGGCATGGTTCGGGTTCAATTTCAAAGCAGTTTCAAAATCCTCTATGGCTTTTTGAAAGTTTCCATTGTTGGCGTAAAGAGCACCGCGTGCCACGAGACCTTCAACGTTCTTCGGATCTATGGTAAGAGCTTTGTTAAGGCACTGGAAAGCCTCAACGTGTTTTCCAGCTTTAAAGTGATCAATACCATCGGCTACATTGCGGTACGCCCATTTGCTGGCCTGTACTTGCCTCAATTCTTTGGCATACTCATTTTCCGGAAATTTAAACCTGCAAGCAATAACAATTAGAACTTTTCATCTGCGAAAAAAAACAATGAGTTGAACAAACCTCAAATTATTCATCAAGGTATTATATTTGTTGACGCCCATCAGTTCAGAGAGATATTGTATGTTATTGGGGTTATTGAAACCGACGCTCTTCTCTAACACACTGTCGTAACTCTCATTCTTGTAATCCAATGCTTTTCTGTAACCCAAAAAAAAAAACTGAAGGTTCCTTCAATTTGTCCGAAATCTTTTCCTACTTTCCTCAGTTTTTGTAATTGTTTTAACAAAAGATGAAAAGTGGTTCTTATCCAATGCTAAACAAATTAAACGTAATTATTCCACAATGTGTCTACACCTTATTCTATATTCAAGAAATACTTTCATTTTCACTAAACAGTTTCACAAAATTCAACACATAATACAATAAACAGCTTCTTCAGAAGTGTCTACACTACCTGAAATCTACATATTCAATGCTTTATAAAAATTTTCCATTTGAAATACCAAAGTTTTTACCTACCCAAAGCATGTGTACCCGAGTTTGAGAATAAATGATTCAACATTAACATAAGAAGAGAAATTGTAACAATTCATTCAAATGAATATGTGATGAATGAAATTACCTGACCTCATGTATCACATATATGTTTGTTCCAAGGTGTTTGACAATGTTTTGTGGTTCATTTCATCAGTTTGGACTTTCATTGTCTAATATGAGATATAAATTGATTTGAAATCCCTGAAAGAATCTGCGAAAAAAAAAAGAATTAACTGAAAAAACAATTTTATTGGTGAAAAAATTGAAATTACAATCATATTAGACAATGGAAGTCCAAACTAATAAAATGTATGGCATATACCTTATTCTGTCAAGCAAGAATCACTTTTCATCATCAATGGTTGATTTTCAAAGTTTGCAAGAATTTATTATCAACCATAAATAGTTAAATACATACCCACATGTCGTTCTTCATATCACAGATTCTGTGTTAAACATTTTTAAATAAATTTGTTTTGTAACAACATAATCTTCTCTTATACACATAAACAAAATTAAATTCAATGTTCATGTGTGTTTTTTTAAATTATTTTCTGGGAGGTAAATCATCGAGTACTGTGGAAATATCATGTAATAAACAGGATTGTACATACAAAAATTCCAACAATAATTCATCACTTTGAAATTTCTCACCTTGGTTGCTTTTTCGTAACGTGCAAATTTTCAAGAAGCATAAACGCCACAGTGCAAAACACATTTTTTACTACTACATTTATATCATTGCTCAATTGTTTTGTATGGCAAGACTTAATTGTCTAAAAAGAAAAAAAATATTTTAGTCCCTTGGGAAAATTCACAAGCGATATTTTGATATAAATCTAAGGGTACGTTTCCCCCAGAGTCGGATTCTAAAAAATCTACTATCACAATCAAACTGAAAAAATTATCAATCAAACTCCACAATTTCTTAAAAAAATTTAACTAATATCACAATTTCATTTCTGTGGTTCCAGAATGCTTAGGTCAATGTACTACTTTATCTTAGTTTTATTCAAACATACTACAAAGAATTGAGAAGCCAGCTGAAAATTAACAAAAATAAATATTGTGATTAACAAATCCATGTTTGATTTGAAAAAAATAAAATGAAATACAAAACATATGAATTATGATTGATCCATTAGCGATAAATTCACAGTAGATTTGAAATCATAACACTGACATTCATCTTGGCTTTATCAATATTATTAGTTCATTTCTACTCCACCAGAAATACCTCAAATATTTTCATTAAAAAGCAAAATAAGTAGATTTCAATGAAATTCGTTTTTAAAAGTTTTAATAAATTCAATGCTACCCAATGAAATAAAAATAATTCATTACTCATATTCAAAAAAGCAATTAGTATGTACATGAACATAGTTTTGAACAATATGATAATTTGCCAAATACTTAAAAATTTCAGTGAATAGAGATTCAAAGAAATCTAAAATTCATCTCTAACAGTAACACAATCACTGTAAGACTTTCACTATGAATATTGCAGTAAATTGTATCAGTTATTAAGTGTTAATGGATTTTCACCAAGTATCAGCCAGTTCAGTCCAATGTTCAAAAATGTCTTGTTATATTAATATCAATACTTCATCATACATATTTCCCTCAAGTGAATTCTTCAAACTATGTACTGTTCTTTATAATATTGTTCACTTTTTCACCAGTACCAACATTGTATGTTTTTTGGGAAAGTAAATTGTTTTTATCATTATCCATACTGTGAAATTTCGTACAATTAATGTAATTTATTTCCAACCAAGTAAAGTAAATACATTTTCTGTTTTTGAATGAAAAATAGATCCCAGTACTAAAAAACCAAAATTCCTTACACGTTGTTACATTCTGAAAAATCTTCTGGTACACTGAAAATTTCCTGTAATCAAATGTTCCATCTAAAAGAACCAGAGTGTGAAATGATAAATGAAATTCACCTTCAAAAATTCATTAGTTTTCTTAGGTCTGAACTTACTTGTATACAATGGGAAAGTCATCAGTAGTGATTAGTCCCAATGGGGGACGATGTTCTGGGTCACTTGGTTTTCTTGAAACGCCCTTCATACCACACACAACCTTATCAGTATCCGCTATAATCTCCAGAACTTCACAGCACACATAGTCGTTCATCATATAACTACGAGTTACCCCTTTCTTATCTACCGCAGGTATAATATTTGCCACAGGACAAAAGGCCTATAAATAACAAAATAGTTGTTTTATTAAAAATAAATATGAAACCCTTTAGTGTATAATAAATCTGAAAGAAGCATTTTTCCCAATCATTAAAATTGCAATACTCTTCTAGACATGCGTTTAATCAAACAAATTAGCATCTTCATGAGATGAAGAAAATTGTTGATAAAATTGTGATGCAAATTTATTGTCTTTCAATATATCTAAAATAAATCATTCACTATAAATTAGAGAATAAGTTCTATGGCTTATGTCTGTTTCGCCCTTTGTGAATCACACTTGCCTTTTAGAATTTGCTTCTGGAGAGCAAGTTGTCAATTGTCAATAAATTTTGTTTACATCCTACAAAAAAAGAGCTGGGAGATGTATGTACAAAGACAGAGTTCAAGTTTTCTGTATACCTCTCTTTTCAGTACATAATACAAGTACCATTAGCTTGCCTCTTCATTTTGAAGATAGCTTTCCTTGTGAAAGGAATATAATAAGAAAATATTGTGTTTCAGTCAAATTATGCCATTCATCTCACTCTTCCTATTCCTTCAACAACAATCATCAGGAATTTGATATTTTCTGATGGAAAAAACTATTTAACCTTCCCCTCTCAATCGGAAGAATATCCAGTGACACACTTGCTCACAAGAAAGTGAAGGAAGTCTTGTTGAAAGATAATCAGATTCAAATATATTTATATAGGGGTCTTTGTTAAATTGATATACAAATATTACTGGGGTTCTACCCAAAACCAAACCGATATTTTTAATACCTCAATACGTGTTCCAATCACCAAGTGATCATCTTCAAGATGAAGATGATCACTTGGTGATTGAAACATGTCTTTTAACACGAGGTGTTAAAAGACAACTGTTTGATACACTATTTAGTGATTTTCTTACGTTGGAGTAAGCTTTGACAAAAAAAAAAATTATACAAACCTTGACATTGACATCAGCAGCATAAAGGATGGTAGCACCAATTCCTGTAGTGCACAATACTTTCAACATCATGCCGGACTGCTGCTTGCTTACAATTGTTCCCAAAATCAAATCTCCTACTTTGACATTCTGAAATAAACAAATAGTGATTCCTCCTCCAAGAAGTATTCAACAATTTCTTACCATCATAAAGAATTGTAAACGTTTCTGCTTGTCGACACTACTGTAAGTTTCGAAGGGAGGCATTATAGCATACATATCCTCAGTAACAAGCTTGTCAGCATTTTTGAGCGCTGTAGATTCCAAACTATAAATAGAATTGGCCTTTTTTATGAGAAACTGTTGAAGTTTCAATCTTTTTCCTCTATCTTGAAATGACAAATTCTTTTGTCTTTGGCCATACACATTGAAATTCAAATCCTTAATGTTTCTTCGCACAAGGTCATTTTCTCCAAATTCTCCTTCCCATAACTTTTGCAACTGCTGACCATGAAAGTTTAGCGCCTTTGTAAGTAGTTGAGAATTCAAGGGTTCCATATTTTGGACACTTCTGCGAGAAAAAATTAAATAAGCAGCAAGTTTAGGGGTATAATTTCAATATTAGTCTATATGGGTTGGTAAGTGTGAAATAACTCGAAATGAAATGTTTCTTCAAGTAGATCAGAAAAAATGGAAATAATTTATCAATCACCTATGGTGAAATTTTAGCAGCTCTCAAGCTATTTTATACTTTCTTGTAACTATTTTTATCACGAATTTGAAGCCTGATGTATACTGTGGACATTCTTTCACCCAAATTCATTTGTATTCTAAAATTTCACTATTTCCAAACCTATGTTTGATATTCATGAAGGCCGGACATACAGAGTTAATAATATAGATCTGTTTCAAAAAAAAAAAACAATTTTATTCATAAAAATCATAAGATGGTAACAAGAATATTTATAAATTATGTTTAAGCACATAGAATAAGAATATGTGTCCATTATTGTCGGCTCATTTACGTCTAATTTCAGTACCCAAAATATCGATTTTTTGACATTTTGTACTTTTTTTATACTTTTCAATTCCATGTACCTCTGATCGATTATGTTTATGACAAAAATTTTACTTCAGAGACAAAATATTTATATAATAATGAGTGGAATATCATTTACCTATATCACCTGAATAAACATCAAAATTCATATAAAATATGTACCTAGATGAAACATTTAAAATGACAGAATATTGTAAAAATTCAAAATCGCAATTTTTTGGAATTCAAACCACTCCATCACCAAGTCATTAATTGATTATTTTGTAATTTGTGTAAAAAATGTTTGTATCTTACTGCTATCACTTTCAGCACTTTTCCTTCACACAATGGTCGCCATTCCTCATGTCAGTGTTCAATACGATAATTAATAAACTATTTCCTAGACGTTCAGAGACATAAATTATTTCAAAGAACTTGTTTATTGTATCAAAGATATAACGATGTCTGAATTCACAATATTATTAAGAACTATACTCAATATTTACAGCGTTCCATTTAAAACCCGAAACGCTTTCAAAATGGCGGCTAACTAATACAATGAACCTACGTACCGATCAACAATGTTGCCATGCTCCTAGAATGTATTTACCGTTTTCTACTGATTATTCATTCTGATTATTGAATATTTCAAACTGATGAGTTATTGACGATTGATTTTAATTACTACAATGGCGAACCTATGGAACGTCATATAAGTTTCTCAGAACACACAATTATTGAAGTAGGCGTTTTAATAAATAAAACATTTGATAGAATCATTTATTTTCTTAGTTTCTAATAATTATTTATACTTTTGACAACTATGTTGAAAAGAATCATAGGAAATAGGTGTCTCTGGTTACAGCAGATATGTTCGTTTGTTACAAATAAGAGCGTTCGATTAGCTTGCTTCGTTCGACAAACGTTCGATAATGCAGAGATCTGTGTTCAGTTACATCTACTCTGTGTTCGACAAGGAGAAAAAATGTGATCGGTTAGCTCTGAAATGAACTTTAGGATCAGACAAATTGTTAAAACGTAATTTGTCATATTTTAAAAAATGGGTTGTTTCAACTAATTTTTCGAAAATTACCTTTGAGTAAAATGTTTTACTCTTGTCAGAACATCTCTTCTTCAATAAAGACTTCATGACACATCTTTATTGACATAATGATGCCTTATTTAACACTCATTATTCCTAAATAATTACCAAACAAATCTATCCATAACTTATTTAAGAAACACTTCATTGTATCATATTCCGGCTTGTCTATACGTATAGACATGTTAATGGTATCTAATAATATTAACAAAGTTCTACTAATCTCTGGAAACAATAGCAAATATATGATGGAATATATAATGATATTTAAAGATGACAACCAAATGCCAGTAATGAAATTCTATTAAAAACTGCAGAAATGATCCTAAAAAAATTCATTTTGAATTTTGAAATTTAAATCAAACAAACATTTATTGATATTTCCCGTGTACTCATAGTTTAGAAGAGTTCTATGATTTTCTGTATCTTAACAAAGTATGGTGTACTGTATTATTAATATTTTCAGTTTTTCTGATATTATTTCTTCATTGTGTAATATTTCTCTTCAGTATCCGTTTGTATTGTATGTGGTTGATTAAAATTGTTTAATGTACTTATACTAGCCACCCGTCCGGGCTCCCTACAGGTGCAATGCTAATACTGAATAAAAATTCACCCACTGAAAATTTAAAGGCATGGAGATCCTTTCTTATGGCACATCTATGATATAAAAGTAATCTACATACAAAATTTCAGCCTTCGAAAATTTAGCAGTACGGAGAAACAGTGATGAAAAGGTAATTTTCATATGTAAACGCGCCCCTTTTATAGGCCAGTAGGGGAGCCCCAATTGAAATATTTGAAAATCCTTTCTTATTCCACATTTTCAAGATGAAATGAACCTACATAGAAAATTTCATTCTCCGAAAATATAGCGGTATGGAGAAATGGTGATAAAAAGGTAATTTTCATATGTAAACTCGACTCTGTCACCCATAATTTGACATCGAATGGTTTGGATAAAGAAGAAAGGGTAGATTTAATTCGAAAACACCCCCAATAAAGAATTGCAGATCAATTTCAGCCCATAAAATCAATGAATAGGTGAAGCAGTTCCATGATATTATAAGAATTAATCACCCGATATTTTGTCGAGCCGCCGGGGCCGCCGGTCATAGGAAGCTAGACGTAGAATCATAATTCCGATATCGATAGGTTTTTGTTTTTGGGAATATCCAGTGGAATATTATTAGGAATTTTATGCATTCATTCTGTGTTTTTCCGTGCTGGCATTCAGAAGCCGCTCATTATTACTAGCTGTATCTAGGTATGTGATTTAGTTTATGTGAAAGGGAATAAAAGGGGTTACTCAAAGTGCGATTAGTGTTTGTTTCTATCAATATTGATGTATTTCGAAATTTCCGAAGCACACCAAATTCCCTTAGCAGTTTCACTATTGCAGATTAGACCGCATCTTGTTGAAGAAACATCAATGAAAATTTCGCAATTGAAAGTGTTACCATTGAAAGAATGTTTGGCCATTGGTAAGTTTTCCAACCATCATTCGAAATAATATCAAGTACGAATGGCTTTCTGAAACCTTTGTTGAAATTTCTACCTGATTCTCTCAATACCAAAGTTTTAAATTTTTCCATTTCTTTGATATACAACCACTTATATGGAACAGCTGGATACGCTGCTACTAAAAATCCTATCAGTTTGCCAAACATCTCTAATTCTCACAAACTTTCTTTCTTTCTCGAAATTTTCTAACAGAATTCATGAAATTACATGTTTTTTGAGATATCGATAAATCCTGGCTATAAAAAATAAAGCCCAAATATTCAATGGTTTGAGCACGCTTTTCTCCCTGTTTATTATGAACTCCAGAAGTTCTGATGTTTAGATAATGACCGTTATATTTCATAGATATTCATATTCATAGATAGTTCATTCTTAGAGTAACTTTCACAGATCAGCAGAACAACAATTCGATTCATTTTGTTTTACAGTTATCTCTGTGCTTACACTGAAACCATAAATTAAACGGACTAAACATAATTTATTTGTTATTTATTTATAAACTTATTCTACAGTGAAATATCTAATACAATTATTTGGCTTGTTCAAGTCTAATATAATCGGTATATGAAGTGATTAAATCGTCCATCTTGTAACCTTGAGAGGTTTCACATAAAAGTTTCGTTTTTCTCATTATGTTTCCTATGGTTAGATGAAAGTAGGTAACACCTGATGACCAATTACTCAGCTCAGAGTACTCATGGATGGCCAAAATATCCTGAAAGAAAAAAATCGTTGAGAAAAAAAAGGGCAATATAATGATATCTTACTTTGGTCTGCGGATGTATAATATTGACTCCGTGTTTGTTGATGGCTATCAGGATAACCTCAGGATAAGTTGGTTCGGTGGACTGTTTCACCTCAAAGAACGTAGATCCGAACGTGGGCCATTTGAAAGTGGTCTTCAAAAATTGTGTCTTCGATTGCTCTCCGTTGATTCTCAAATTCCTGTATTCCGCCAAAATAGTTTTCCTCCACTCCGAAGAACTGGCAGCTTTTACGATATCACAGGGAATGAAATCCTTCAAGTCGTGTTGTAGAGCAGACTGAACGTCAGAAACATTGTCTTCGAACTTGGCTCTCATAATAAGGGCCGCAAGTTTGACTGCATCCTGTTTGCTACACTTGTGGTATCCTTTCAGGTATTTAGGCACTTCTTGATGGTAATGGAAGATTTGGTCGGCATTGTGGTCCTTCTCTGGCACCGTGTTCACCCAGAGCTTCTTCATAAAGAAGACTTGGTAATGGATATCGACTACAGTCTCTGTTAACAATTTCAACAATTAGATTAGAAAAACATAAGGGTCACTTATTGAAAACAGTTCATCAGGCTTTACGGATCATCGAATACGTATAATTGTGCTTTCATGGGAACATTTTTACACATTAATGGACCTTTAACTAATTGTTAAATAGTACCACGTTTTAACTTTTTCACAATTTTTCTATCAAAATCGAGGTAAAACGGTAAACATAAAGTCACTAACATTTGATATATGAATTCGATAAACCCGTAAAACTTATTCATGTTGTGAATACTCTGACCTGTAACTTGATGACAATAACACTATCCATGATAATAATTATAGAATTTTCACGATAAATTTTATTTAATAGGTACGTGTAAATTATCCCTGTAACTACTGAAGCTAACTTGTAGCGAAACGCGCCTTGTTATTATATTATAAGACGGTAATTGTCTTCATTCAATTCTTGAAAAAGTTGAATTTTATATGAGTGTTATTTATTAGATATGTTTTTGAATTCTCTGTGCTTCGTTCCGCAAAACTCCTTTACACCATTTCTCACAATATTATCAATATCCCGTTTTTTAATTTACACCGAAATAGTTTGATAGAATGTTTCTAGAATGTAGCCTGATGTAGGATGTACATATCTGCAATTTGTACGAAAGGCAATAAAGTTGCCATTACAGAAACATTCATTGTTTATAAAAAGTAATAAATAATTTCCACTCTACATTTTTATGGAATTGAAAAAAGCATATATTAGCGAACTATCGATATCAATTACTTTACTAAAGAAGTGAAAGTCGTTTAAAAAAATGAGGGTGTAGGTATACTAAGAATTTCAAGGTATATACAGTGACATAATTAATGTGTGAATATGTCCTTCTTAAAACAGAAGCATACGAGATGGATTATATTATTTCTATATACAAAGCAATAAACCTTACTAAACGGTATTCGATGTGCTATTATGTATTTTTATTACACGCTTTATATTAGCTTCAACTATATGTATGTATTATGTATAATTTTTTGTATGCATGTTTGCTTGTAACTCTCAAGTTCGGGATCTGTATTGACAGAATTATCGGCATTAGTGCTTGATCTATTCGCGAGCAGATGGTGCTGTATGT
>WOGP01000107.1:0-32479 GCA_015342065.1 Leptinotarsa undecemlineata
AAACTTTTCGAAAAAAAAGTTTTCCATATGGTGCGCACTTTAATGGTGACACTGTATATCTCATATACATGATTCAAATGAATGCAATAATTCTGTTTTCAGCTTTAATAGCTTTTTGTTATCAAAAAGTTGAAAAAATTATGATCAGAGTTGTTTCGGAGATCTTCAAGAAATTACCTGTTTCCCATTGGTACTTAGTCCTCGTGATTAATAGTATATCATTCAACGGACGAGAAATGTGACCATAACGTTTCATGACTCATATCAAGGATAACTTGAAATAAAATGAAATTAAAATTTAAATAAAATAAAAGGAAACTGAAAATAATTAAAGAATACTCCCTATTTTTTTATTTCATTTCCTTTCAGAATATTTCGAAAATTGAGTGGTTGAAAGCAAAAGAAACTTCTGTCCATCAGTGGGATTTGTACTCAATTACCACCAACACTACCAAACATTTCAGTTCCAAACTACTTTCATTCTGTTTTAAGGTGATGAACTTTCGAAAATGTCCAAAAGCCTGGTAGTTTATTCTTCTTGTTCTTCAGCAACTATATATTTGGAACAACCTGTTGTGGAATTTGCCGCGGTGGTAGTGTGCCCGACTCACGATCGGAAGGCCATGGGTTCGATTCCCGCCTCGACCAGATAACTGATTAACGAAAAAATAGATTTTAAACAGATTTTTTTTAACAGATCTCTCAATTCAGTGATTGCTTTTGACGTTTGAGTAGAAGCTAAATACTCATGGCTTACTTGTGATTGAAAATAATTGATACACAACCGAATCTGAATAATTGGAGATTGTGATTGACCTCAAATGTAGTGAGTTATTAATTTGGTGATATTTACGCATTTATAAAATGGCTGTCAATGATGTTCTACATAATTGTCGACTCAAGAACATCTGGAAAGGGTAATATTCCCCACACATGCGAGAATGCTGAATAACAAATGTGACCATCGAACATAGTTCAACAAGACGGGACGATCGTACAAGTAGTTAGACGTACTATTATCCGTTCGAAGTTAAACGGTTCGGAAAGTCTATTATTTCGTAACCGTACAATTTGTTCTAGTGAATCTAACGCCGTCCCATTACATGCTACTATTTTATTCACGAGCTAATAGAATCTTTATGTGGCAAATGACAGCCATGATATAGCGGAATAGTAGTCGTTTTTACGTAATAAATTTCGCTGGAATAAAACTGTATTTAGCTTGAAGTGGTTTTTGTTTGATAGATCGAAATCACGAAATGTATGCGTTTTTATTGCGCGATATTCGATGAAGGGTAGAGGAATGAAACGAAAAATTACTGCCGGTTAGATTAGTAGTTTAGTCACGTGATGTTCTCATGAATGTTGAAATATATTTAAATCACTATTTATCTTAAAAAAAATTCACTGATTTCAGTATTCCACACTTTGTACAAAAAAGAGGCCATCTATGCTATTGTGAGACCTTGTTTAGACTTCTAAAGGTTGTTGTTCGTGGGAGGAGGGCGACAGCTAGTCAACGGACTAACAGATTTCTTTAAAACAGATTCTTAATTCTGTTGAATGAAATATTTTTCTCTGATTCTTCCTCTTGCTTTCTGCCTTGAAACATATCCGCTTGTTTGAGAATTTCAAGTCTGTGATTTTTGATTCAGTTTCTGATTTAGTTATTTCAACATATATGTTACTCTCTGAATGCGTAAAAATGCAAAGATGTTTCAAATTGTCAATAAAAATTTTATTTCTCAAACTAACTTCAATTCTTGTAACTCAGATTTTCAACAGTTTTCACAAGTGCAATTGAAACTCTTCAATTCAAAATCAAATTTCCAGCATGTGAATGAATCAATTAATTTCAAAAGCTACGAAGATTCAACAAGGACCAAAATATAACGCAGATCTTTGCTTTGCTACTTCTTCATCAACATATACTGAATAGGAATGCGCCAGATTCAATGCCAGAACCACAGTGAACAATGACTGCATGAAGATTATAAGGGTAGCCTGCCAAATTGAAGTGTTCATCTATTTGGAACCTTTATAAGAGTTCGATGAAAATAATTATATATATTAGGAGTTCTGTAATGATCTCGTATCTGAATTTTTATATCGATAATCTATGTTGAATATATTGTATAATATTGAATAATTTTTGCTACAAACGAAACTTATTTCAACAAAAAAAGGTACATTTATATAAAATCCAATGTTCATAATGGAAAGTAATCATTACAGATGGAGTTCATTCGGGCTGGGAAGGTAAAATTTCGGTTGTTTCCTAAAGAAAACCTACAAGCCTCGGTTAGGTTAGGTCTGAATTGAGTAGGTCTATTCGACCCTCCACAGTAACCCTCAAGGGTTGATTGTAGCTCACACCTATTCACACTCGGCCAAATAAATCCAGCTTCTTAACGAAGCCAATTAGTTTGTATGGTGAGTTGGTCTTTCAGGTCAGATGGTAAGAGTACGTATCTGCCGAACTCTAAGAACCTGATTCGGTCCCCAGCGGACCAGGCACAAAGTACATGCTGTGCTGTTTTATCATTTTCCAAACATAGGCCACACACACTGTCTTCCGCAGTCCAAGTCTCTGCATATGATTCAAATGACAGTGGCCTATTAGATATCGTCACAACAACTGTTTGGAATCAAGCTTCGAAGGGTGGATAAACGCCTTGGAGTGAGTCAATCCTGAAAGATTCTGGCAGAAGTCCATAAATATTCTTGCCATCCAGGTGATCAATCTTTGTTTGACAAAGCCTAAAGGCCTTTTAGGCCAGTATGGCCAGGAATCCACACCAGAGACAATCTGTTAAGTCTTTTTATCGAGGAAAGTCGTTTTTGATATTTTGCTACCAATTTAGACGTTGCTCGGTAGGATTCAAGAGCTTCCAACGCTTGACTGTCCGAAAATATTTTCATTGACTAGAAATACAGTCGCATAAGTTCCTAGACAGGTAGATATATCTCTGGGTCTGCGACTAAAAACAGTTGCAACAGAAAGGAAAAGTGTTTTTGATTCATCTGTGAACCTACAACTATCTGTTCTAAATATTTCCTTCCTTTCCCGGAGGATCCAGTCCTCTCTCACAAGCCTAAGTGATAGTAGATATTTCATGTGATTTCTCAAAATAAAAAAGATCAGTACAGTGAGATATAGGTGGTTGGCTGAAAGAGCCTGATTTTGTCAATTCTGATGGGATCATTTGATAGGTTCATACTCTCCATATGTTTTCTTCGATTCACATATATCACATGAAAGAAATTTATAACTGGTATTATAATCATTCAATTATTCGTATCAATCAAAGGTCAAAATGGTTGGGCCTTGTTTTATTATCGTTTTCATTATCATTATCATTATCATTGTTTTTGCCATAAAGGTTGCAAGAGTCGGAAGCTTTTCTTGAATTTCCAATACTACGCAGGTTGCTCCAGCATCAATAAACAATGACTAATCAGGATGTGTGTTGTGTATTATTATAATTATTCAAATCCAAGAATGAATTTTTCGATCCCCCAACAAATACTGGGGTTAACCAAGGCGGAACTTTGGTATCATTTCATGCTGATTGTAAGAAGATATATCCCCATTTTGAGGAGAATCTGTTCTTCAAGTGAGGTAACGTTACTGAATGTTGTCAAGACTCACTCACTTAGTCGAAACTTGCTGTAACACTTGCGGAGAAATTTTCTGTAGAAACAGTAACTGATCTTATTCAAATCATAAACCTTGATGAAATTAAGTACAAAAACTAACACATTCGAAATCGTCTAGAATGACAAGACTAGAAAACATAAATCACAAAACCAGTGAAAACTAATATATTGTCACCGATAATGAACTTGTTGATCATAATTTATCAAAATTATCATTTCTAGAGCGGTTATATAAATTATTTGTGAGTTCATTTTCCAACAGATGATTTAAAGGACACATTTGATTATATCTATTACTACAAATTAAGAAGAGAGCTCTCAGGTTACAGCGACTTTAGGAGATTCAAAAGTGTACTAATAAGTAAATGTCTCACAAAATCCAAATTCAAATAACCGCCCAGAAAAATATGATATCCAACAAGTGACCCGTACAAACTAGTACAGAAAACCAGATTTTCAGAATGGGTGTCATGAGAAAGATAGCTGAAAACGCAATAAGCCTATAAGGTTTCAGTTTATTTGAGAATCAATGGAGAAATAGACGAAAGTAATGGCTCCCAAGTAGTAGAGAGACAAAGAACAGAAAATGAATATAGAATATCATCAATCATTTTATTAACTTCACTGATTTCGATCATTACAAACTTCCGATATATTATCATAATGTTTTCCTATCATGATATGTCATTATAAAGCCATCCTGATTGGCCTCTCTTTGGTCATTGAGCACCTCTTACATTCAAAAACGACTCTCCTCAATAGGAAGACTTAACAAATTGTCTCTGGTCTGGATTCCTGGCCATACTGGCCTGGAAAGCAATGAGGCTGCTGACTTTTTTACAAAAGAGGGTGCTTCAAGCAACTTCATTCGACCAGAACCTGTCATTGGCATTGCTTTATGCTTTGCCAAACAAAGATGGAACACCTGGACTCATAGACTTCTGGCAGAATCTTCCAGTACTGACTTGCTCCGAAGCGTTTATTCACCCTTCGAAGCTTGATATCAAAGATTTGTTGGACCACAGTAGGAATTGACTACGATGTCTGACAGGTCACTCTCATTTGAATCATCATATGCAGAGACCTGGACTGTCGAAAGACAGTGTGTGGTGACTCTGTTTGGAAAATTATGAAACAGCAGAGCACATACTTTGTGGATGGCTCACTGGGAACCGAACCAGGATTTTAGAGTTCGGCAGAGCCGTAATCCTATCATCCTCTATGAAAGGCCACTTAACATAGAAATTAATTAGCCTCGGTAAAAGGCTGAGTTTATTTGTTCGAGTGTGAATAGGTGTGAGGCACAATAAACCTTTGTGGGTTGCGCTGGAGGATCGAATAGACCCACTCACTCTGGACCCAACCTAATCTAATCTCTTTCGTTCCTCCTCTTGTTGCAATTTCTGAACAAGTTTTTTTCATTCAGGCAGTTATGTGATTCTGGCTACATAGCCTTCGTACGTTGACTTAGAACAAAAATAAGTGGATGGTTTACATGATATATTAACTTTATGTGAATTTCAACTAAGTTTGTTGATACAAAGTCAAGTACCACGAATAACTTTCCTAAAGAAGATAAAATAAATCTGTTTTTCCATTAATCAGATGTCGCCCCCATACGACGAGAACTGTTAGAAGTTGAGAAACTTATGCAAGCTAAGGACTAAAGAAGTCTCACCTTTCAACGTGTGATTCCTAACACATATATGGAATCGGCAGAAAACTAAAAACACGAAATCAAAGATGAACAAGGATCCTTACGGTGATCTGTGACGAAGCCAAGCTTCAACAACAATTGGTGAATGATAAATTAGATTTTGTGCCGCTCTGTAGCTTTCATTGGAAACAGACCAGTAGATAATATTAGAGCCTTGATGAAGTTGCCTTTACCCTTCTCATAGCAATGATCTCAGCTATTGACACTTATTGAGATCCAAGGCATATCAAAACACTGCTGACAGGTTTCGAATCACAGACGTTTTGAGTCTGGTAGCACAGCCGATGACTCTTCTCTCTACTCAAATTTTTCTTTCCATTTCACAAAATTGTTTTCCAAATCACAACTGTTCGAACCATTCTAAACTTTAAGTAAATGACTGTACATACGAAACTATTTCACTTTCCAGTTATAAAAGAATACATTGGTGTCAAATTGTTATTTTGGTCGTCACTCAGTTATCAGAAAGTAACATCGATAGTATCTTACATAACCATCACAGAAAATTATTTTCTCCCAGCAACAAATTTTGTGAAGCTAATTTGAAGCTAATTTTGTCGTTGTAGTGGCCAACTTCTTGGGAAATCATTGAGTTACACGTCCTGAGATAAATATAATTTTGAATAAATTCAGCTTTAATTGAGTAAATTTTAAAAGTATCTTGATATGAAAGATTTACGATTCGAAAAATCATTCTCTTCCTTCGGAAAGTCGAACCAATTAACTGAGACCTAAGATTGGAAGTTGAAATTTCAGGGAGTACCTGCTTGGTGCTACAAATTTTGTGACGAAAACTCTTGTCTTTTTCAGAAGGATTTCTGCAACCTCTGTATCTTTTCATGATTTTTTTCACAATCAATATAGTGCAGACATATTTTCTACTTTTGATTAGTGAACCAACTCAGTCTGGGAATTCAATAGCTCTTTCATGAAATACTTATGGCAAAGCTTTGATTAAACTTTTCTCTTTTTCTTTTCCCACCAGATATCATTCGTTGTATTTGCTGACCTTCTGTATTGTATATCAATTTTTCCTTATCAAAGGATGCTGATTTATTTTTGGCAATGATGCAGACAGTAAGTATTATAGTTTCTGAATACTTCCTGCAGAGATTTGCAACTTTTTTGAGTTGATTTTCAAATCATATCTTCATAAATTTGAACGATCACAAATGGTTCCCCATATTTTCATTTTACCGATATACCCTTCATTCCACCTCTCAAGAAGTATTTCGTTCTCCCGATTGGAAATACTCAGTCTAGATAATGAGGCTCAACCCTATTGAAACAACCTATTCGAATAATCTATTGTCTCTTGAATTATGTAGAACGATAAATAGGGCTTTCCAAAAGGTGTAATTATTCGAAATTCGAAAACCTTCAATGGTTTTTAATCAAGCGTTGAGGTAAGAAATTACAATATTTCATAACGATTCTCCTAATGAAGCTGACTTCTAATTAGCCGTATTTATTTATGTATTTGAACAAGGTAAAGAGTCAAGTGAATTATAAAACAGAAGGCGGACGATTTACTGCCGGTAATTTGGGCAGGAAAATCGAGGAAAATCATTATATTGACGATGATTACCTTTCTGAATGAAATATTCGATAGACAGTTGAATATATACACAGCGGAAAAATCATTTAATTTTGATGTTACGCTACTTGAATTTCACCAACATTTATCATCTGTTGAATCACTGATAATTCATTGATTTATTGTTGATTTTTAATGTAAACACTTTATTGTCATCACTTATATGATGACCCATTGACCCTCAATAATAAACGTGCTCTTGCAATTATCCACAAACTATATTGTTACGTTTCCCCCCTGGGTTCACCAATAAAATTGACTTCACTGAATAATCAAACTCAATTTTATTTCCCTTTGAATACAACAAACACTTCAACTAAAAATTGAACTATTGATTATTTGAATATCTATCACCTTACTAGATCACTTCGCGTATCGCACTATAGCTTTCACTTGACTGTCTCGATATCCTCGTGGCTAGCCTTAAAATATTGTGATCGAATGCCGTAGAAATTTTACCGAAGTTCGGTTGCATTGTTTTTGCTGCTTCTAGAGTGGCGGAGAATCATAATACTTTCGCGCGCTCTTAGCTACGTCACGTTTGATTTATGGCTACCAGTGGCGAGCGGCGTTATTTTCTTTCGGGCATGATTTACAACAATATTTTGTAGATGATGTCATACATAATTCCTCGAAACATCCCCATTAGCATAAAATAGCGGCATTCCATAATATGCTTTTGATATGCTTCATACTGTCTGAGAGTGATTTCCAGAGAGAATTGAATTTTACCAAACAATTTTCGTTCAACAACGGTTAGAAAGTGGCTAGCATCGACTAATTTTTTTTTGATACGGAAACAAGCCTATTTTCTGGTCAATCCCACTTCATGAAACATTAATGAGCATCATAGAAGATTGACATGCTACAGTGAACCCACCAAGAAAAACACCAAAAATAAATTTGGTTGTGACTGACAGAACAAATAATAATTTGAACAAATTCACCTAGCGATGAATCTGGCCATTACTTGTGAGAGTGAGTTTCAGTACGGAAAGATAAGGGAAATACAGTATTTTTGAGAATTATTCGATATTTATTTTCTCCTGTGTTTCCTGACCTGAATCATATGAAGATAAATACCCAGTTCCATGGCAACCAACTTAATAGAGTAATGTTGATTTAATGAATCCAGTACCAACATAGTTAAAAGTTATTAAAACTATCCATTTCACTCCCCGTGTGTAATTAAGGTCCTAGATAAATACGAGGTGAACATTACGCTCTATGGATATGGTCGGGGCTCTTACTCGGGCAGTGTTGCCATATCAACTGACTCTCGACCTCCCACCAAGAAAATTAATTCAGGTGGTTTCACCTTTGTTCCGTTTACATTAGAGTCTGTTTTGTCCATTTGAATCAAATTATATTCATGAAGAATTTTTTTTGAGAGTGAAGGGGGCTTTTCTCAATATACAGGATGTCCCATATAAAGCTTCTTCGCGAGCGAATATCTGAAAAATGAGAGAGAATATTCATAATTCGTGAAGGCAAATGATATTGATGTCAAAGGGTCCTGTTATTTGCGAAGAGATACATCGATAGGCGGCATCCATCAGGGCGTCGCGACACCGACGCCAATTTTTTCAAATGGTAACCTAGATTATCCGATTCGTTTTTGGATTTTGCATTAAATTCTGAATTCAGCCATATAGCACACTTGTAGTTTTCTTTGAATGCTAATGAAAAAAAAGGCAATTTTATTGCATATTATAAAGAGGGTTATGAATAGGTCAAAATGAATGCAATGATACGTTGATAAAATGAATCCATCAGTAATGATTTTATTGTCTGTTCAATTTTATCTAGTTGCGTATTTCTGTACAAATTGAAATAAATATTTCAAATTACCAAAAAATATGTTATTTTGACCATAACTTGACTAACATGATGAAAAATAAATCAATTAGTGATAACAAGAATCATTTTAGTAAGTGTTCAAACTGTTTCCCTTCACATAGAATACAGGTATTGCATCTTTTCAGTAATTCCCGATTTGTGACAGCTAAAAGCGTATCTCGCGTTATGGAAACACAAACATTTATGATGTTTTTCAAATCCTCTACATTTTGTGACGTCGCATATAAACTAAATCTCTGATATATCTTCACAAAAACAAATCTAGTGGAGTAATATCTGGACGTCGAGCTGGCCATGGTATTGAACCCTTATTTCCAATCCATTTCTCATTGGAAGTATCATCCAAATATCGGGTAACTATTCTATTATTATGTGGAGGTGCCCTATCCTGTTGAAACCATATATTCAGTCGAGTTTGTATTGGTGAATTCTCCAAGAGATTCGGAAACATATGTTGTAGAAAAACCAAGTACCTCTCCCCATTGAGAATTCCTTCGAAAAAATGAGGTCCTATCAAATAACCATCAATGAGTCCGCACCAAACATTAACCCCCCACACAGACTGAAATCTCGTTTCTTGCACCCAATGAGGGTTCACGTCAGACCAATAGTGCCAATTATGTTCGTTTATCATACCGTTCTTATGGAAACGGTTTTCATCACTCCAAATTTTTTTTTTCAGAAACTCTTCATCTTCTTCATCATAAATACGCGTGGACAACCATGCAATGAAGTTCAATCTTCTATCAACATCTCCTGAATATGGGAATATATGCAACACTGTGATTCTCATCAGTAGCCGTTTTTTGGTTTTCTCGCTTCCGTTCCTTAAAACATCCTTTTCGTGCCAAAAATTTGCCTAAGCCAGCAAATGTTTTGTATGACGGTAATTTTCTGTCAGTATACCGGTTTTCTGCATTTGAAAATTGAACCATTTTTCAAGTTTACGAAAAACCAACACATAACTGAATAAACTCTCATCAAATCTGACAGGTCTTCTGACAGATCGATAAATATATTATTGCATTAATTCTGACTTATTCATGGCCCTCTTCATAATACACAATAAAATTGTCTTTTTTCATCAATATTCAAAGAAAACTACAAGTGTGCTATATAGCACATAATTTAATGCAGAATTCAAAAACCAATTGAAAATACTGGCTTACCATTCAAAAAAATTGGCGTCGGTGTCGCAACGCTCTAACGGATGACGCCTAGTGCTGGATCTCCATTTGGGTCAAGGCACTTTTGCTAACGTAACACCTGTTTTTAACACCTGTTTGTCCTTCCTTTTATCCATAGCTTTTTCTAAACATCATCTGCAAATGAATTTACAAAATCAACATTTATAAACAAGTTTATGTCATTCAAGTTTAAGATAAAAAGCAGAGGTCCGAAACGCTACCCTGCGGCACACCTATGTGCATATTCAATTCCTGTGAGATATTGAACTCCGACTTATTGCTTTCTAAGAGATAAATAATCAGATAACCATTAGTAAACGTCACCATTTATGATACTGCCAATAACAAGAATATTACAGTCAATTATTTCAAAACCACTCTCAAGATCAAGGAAAACTACAAATTTATTGTAGTGGTTGTAGTGGCTTTGTTCAATAAATGAGTTGTAATGCGGATTCCCATGAATATTTTTCACGAACTCAGATTGATTATATTTATTGAAATTTAATTTTTTCAACATGATTGGGCTCCTGCTAATAAACAGCCAGTTCAAGATTTTTTTACTATTGATGGTAATATATTCATAGGTCAATATTCCAGGCCTCCATTGTTTACCTTTTGAATGGAAACTACAGTACTAACTTTTAAAGAATTTCGAATTTCAGAAGTTTGAAGAGAAGTATTCACAAGATTTAAAATTATATATCCAGATGTTCCAAAAATGACTTTGAGCATTTTGGAATTTAAGATCTATGAAACAGAGGTATATCCCCAACCTTCCTTCAATGTTCCAGACTATCGAAGTAACTAGTGATATTCGTGTCTTCAATCAGGCAGGCCCTTTTCTATGCTTCATATATGAGAACAATACTCTTAAGAAAGTCTGATCTAAGCTTTATGAAGTATCGAAAGTTGCTGGGGTTTGTACAGTTTTCTGGTTCGGAATAGTATTTCAAGCTTTCGTAAAGCAGCCTTCGCAATTCCAGCGACATGATTTTTCCAAGACATATTCGTGTCCATCTCAACCCTCAACAAACTTATCGAAGCAGTAAGCGGAATTGTCTGTCCTGAAATGATTATATCCGGATCGTAGGCATTTATCTTTTACAAAAAAATCAATGCCTGTGTTTTCGTGGCATTGACTTGAACCTGGTTACTTTCAACTCAATTTGAAATCACCTCTAGATCCTCATTAAGATATAAAACCTGCTGCTGGCAGTGAACATGTGTCTCCGCAGCCGATATCCGGGATTCCAAATGGAATTGCGGGATGATGTTCATTAGCTCATGGCCACAAATGATATGAATAGTACAATTCATGCTAGAAATGAAGGTGATTATTATCATCTTCATTGAATAGTAAAACAAATTGTTTCAACTACAATTGATTGAGTATTTCGCGGTTCACAAAAATGACAGTAATTATAGTTTTATCTATACACCATCGGTCATATTTATCCAGAAGGGCACAACAATATTGTTAGGGTTGTAGTATTTCAGATTATCTATTTTCCTACTCAAGGGATGATGCGACACAAAGACAGATACGGCATCCATTTGAAAATTAATATACTTTTTTCTGAGGCTTTATGCGTTTCATCTCAACACAAAGAGCGTTTTGTCGATCTTACATCTTTATGTTTACCGTGGTGATACCCTCGTGCTAAGATATTCCAATGATGGTTGGATCTGACGTGAAATTGCAAGAAGACATGTATAACAGCATAATATCTTGATGTACTTCCGACCTCTTTCCCACTTCGCTTCAACGCATGTTCGTTTTTAGAATGAACAAACTGATGGGTGTGAGTGGGGCTGATCACTATAAATGATATGAGTGAAAAAAGGAAAACTTCTCAAAATACCTACAAAGATATTTGAATCAAATAGAAGTTTCATTTGTGATTAAATATTTTCAACAGGCTGAATGAAACACTCTGGTAATGTTACACTGAATACCTCTCCACGTTGTATTGTGAAGGAGAAAAATGCCAATTTCCTCATATTTTCTCAGATGGATTCAGATCAAAAAAAAAAGGGAAAAATCAACAGATATTGTTTCCTGTTATATTTCTGGACGTAAGTAGATTGTTTCGATTCACGCAAGAGGATGTCAATAACCCTCAAACGGTACCACTTTTTTTATTTATCCACTTGTTTCTATGGTATCAACGATTTTTTCATCGTGAATATGCTGTATAAGCTCATCTAAAAAACAATATTGCTAATTTTATGATTGGAACTTGAATCGATTACTTTCAAATATCATTTATTGAAACTAATATATACAGACATAATGATACCATTTTTTTTTTGCAGGTAAGTACGATCATTCTGGAACTGATGAAAATAACGAAACTTCATATACATATTGATTTGAAGAAAATATTTATTCAGAATAGGTAAGTACTATATACAAATATTGCTATTATAGATTTCAATTGAAGACATTTTTCGAACTGTATGTTTTCATTTTCAAGTCCTAATGCTGAATATAAAAATTCACAAAATCCAAAAATATATCAATAATACAAAATCATTTGAAATTTTGTTTCATTGGGATTCAATGATGATTTCTAGGATCAATGAAAGCCTTACAAAATATCATTTTGGAAATCCACGACTGTCAAGACCTATGGCGGGTCGAAACAGCGCTACCCGGCTCTAGTTTGCAAATTGAAGGAATGAGAGTTGATTTTCGACATCGATCGCTGAATGAGAAATTTGTATCCCGCTGCAATTGACAAGACACACTAATTTTTTCCAGCTGCTGTAACTCAACAAGTTTATTGTCACAAGCACTGAAAAAAAGAAAATAATTTCAAATTGAATCAAACCCATCAATTTACTTTTATTACATTACATAATTTACATGATATGAATGCTTGTTCCGAGGTTTACTTTTTTAATAGAAGTTTTATTTCAATAATGTAATTGAATATTGATTTTTTTATTTTTCAGTAATGGTTGGACTTGATTATTTTATCTGATGCGTCATTGCGAATGTTTGGTCCCTTAAACATCCAAACTGCCGCTAACCTTTGCTAACTCTATTGAATTGGTGTGGCGTACTATGAGAACTACCATATCATTTTTCCATTTATCCTCAACAAATTCTTCAATTTGATACCTATATTATGCTAGTGCATTTTGGGAGGTCCGCCGTTTCGAATGTATGTTAGTAAGCTAATTCATGTTTTGTTACAGAAATTGAAATTTCATGAAAAAATGTTAGTCCAACCGTGTTAAAATACGTGTTTTGAAATTCAGATGTAAGATTTGTCCTGAACAGACATACATATAAAAGAACCTGGAATAAAGTCAGATGTAATATTCCTTTGTTACATTATTTTATCCCTTTCATTTGAAGTTTTTTTGCAGTTTTTTTGTTGACTTGGAACTGTTTTCAATAGACTGGGGTTGTGTCCTAACGGAACTTGAAATATAATATAAAATATAACACTTTCCAAAAATTAAGAGATTATGTATTGTAACAACTATCTAGATGGTATCCTGAAACAACTAGTAAAAATCTACCATCTATTGACTATATTACGATTCAAGAGTTTTTTTCTTGTCAAAAACAATCAAATGTTGAGAAAAGTAGAATTATACTTTCTATTGGAATAGGAAACAGTAATCATTGTGACACCAAATATACTATAACTTTGAACGAATATTCAATAACATCTCATGAGAGGAATGAATTGATGATAATAATAATCATTATAATATTAATATATGATTTATAATATACTAACGCCAGCGCCGGCTCCGCACAGGTGCAATGATGATACAGAATAATCTGTTACGCTCTTCCCCGTGGGTTGACCAATAATTGACTACACTGAATAATGAAACTCAAATCTATTTTACTTTAAATACAACAAACACTACAACTGAAACTTCAACTATTATTTGAATGTCTATTGCCTTACTAGATCACTACGCGTACCACACTGTAACGTTCACTTGACTGTGTCGATATGCTCGCGGCTAGCGATTTTATATCGTAATCGAATGCGTTACAAAATTTCGTCAAAATACCGTAGAAATCTGTTGCATTATTCTCGCTGCTTCTAGAGCGGCAGGGAACATTGTGCATTCACGCTCTTTCAGCTACGTCACGTTTGGTTTATGGTTACCAGTGGTGGCCGGCGTGAACCTTCTTCTTGAATCACTCTATCTATTGATAAAATCCGTATCAAAATCTTGTGCGTAGATATAATTATACATAGGGCAGACAGCGGGAAGCAACCTTGTTTTATACAACTATACTATACTATACTATACTAGTGATATGACTCTCACAGCATACTCATTATCAATTTGTTAAAATCCGAAAAGCCCCGTTTTCATAATCGTATTCTTTCGTGAATTAGTGAGAGATACGTTTCAGTACTGCCGAGAATTGAAATGAAGAGATAGATCAACCTTTAGATAAGTTCATTGCTTGATTTTTGTGATAACTGAAATGTCAGACTCAAGAGCAATAAATACTTTGCCCGTTATTGAGACAGGTTTGGAAATTGTTGTACATGAACAAATTACTGGGTACTTTACTAAAAATAACCTGTTTATAGAAAATCAATCCCGATTTAGAGAACACCACTCGTGTGAAATGTGAATTTATAGTAGCAGTGTTCCTTGATTTCAAGAGGGCATTTAAAAATATCGATAGGCAAATATCACTTCGTAAATTGAGATATTATGGAATCGATGGAATAGCCTTAAGTTGGTTCAAAAAGTATCTCAATGGCAGGTCACAAATAACTAGAGTGGGAAAATGTTTCTCAAATGAAATTTTAAACAATATAGGCGTACCTCAAAGGAGTGTCCTGGGACCATTGCTGTTTATAATTTACCTGAATGATTTGAATGTATTTGCAGATGACAAGTTACTTGACGCTGTAGGAACAGTGGAGCGCATGAATCGATTGTTGAAAAAAATTTAAATATATTTGACCGAACATAGACTAAAAATTGATACGAATGGAACCAAATCAATGATGATTAGTAAGACACATAAACTGAAATCAATTGACTATAAAAAACTTCAACTCGAAGTGTAAAATTGAATGGATGTCAGAATTCAAGTATTTAGGCTTCGTGTTGGATGAATCACTAACACTCAATGCACACTGCGACTATATTTGTTAAAATATATCAAAAACATTATTTTTTTTCTCCTGGATTTCATTGGAAGTTTCCATGTTTTCAAAAATAACAATTTACAGAAGTTACAGAAACTGCAATGTTTCACATCATCGAATTGTTTTATAGGTTCGAGCTTTTGTATGTATACATTGTGTTACATCGTGTTACATTATGATATGTTAAATATTTCATTACTTACTCTTTCGAATGATTGTTTTTATGCCCTAGTATAATTGTAATATGGAACTAACTATTCTGAATACTCCTGATTTGTTCTGTGTTATGGGAAAATATTTATGTATTACTTGAACGTATTTCATTGTTAGAAAAATTTTTATACTATTTCAATATTTTTATATACCATTTTCACTTTTTTGGACTTGTATTTATATTAGGATTTATTTACAAATAAACAAATAATGTGTATGAAAAGAAAGTCAGATTACTCACGAGTATTACTCGTTTTATCTTCGCATGTTCTATTTTATTCAATTAACATTGAAAATTCTGGAGGCGTTCCATAGGCTACCTTATCGCAGAGGAAAAGAAAGTGATATTCACCACTATCATCATTCTTTCAACTACGAAGCAAGAAGCGAGAACAATAATGTTTTGCAATTATCATTTATAACTATCATTTGAAAGAACGCAGGTGAATCGAATAATGGCATATCGTTTTGGATATTATGAATAATCATGACTGAGAAGGAACATTTCAAACTCCATTCATAACTTCAAGTATATCAGTATATCAAACCTTATCATATACAGCAGTACAAGTTTAGTTCACAGAAAATAAGAATTTGTTTTAACCTAACTGTTTTGAGCCACTCATTTTTTCCTGAACTGAATAACGTTGTATGAAATATTTTACATCATTACATTACATCAAGATTCAGCTGACATTCCTATTAACGAAAATATGAACAAGGATTTGCCCCACTCTCCCTCACTCGTCATGGCAAAAGAGATACGAGTCTTAATTACCGGAACGTGTATATGCGGGATAAGACAAGCATCAGCACCAGGTTTGTTTTAATAAGTACCCTGCGAGTGAATAAGGAAAACGCTTGACACTCACCCTCCTCTCCCCCCACTGACGACTACGGCGTGGATTAACTCAATATTTACAGATGAAAATTGACGAAAGTGGAGAAAATACGGTTTTTCCTCATAATCCCCGACGAGGTTTCGCCTTCGAAATAAATGTTCTATCTTCGAGGGAAAATTCTATACACTGGCAGTTAATTTCGTGGCTGCGTGGTCTCAACTGATTACTTTGCAAAGTAGTTTTCGAAGGATGTTTGAATTTTCTTGTGTTTATTCTCAGCGATTGTCCCAGTTGATGTCTATTCCGCCGAAAAATGTTATGACCATATTTTCAACCGCTTTCAAAAGTTTGCCACTTTCAGTTACATTTCAAGGTTTTGATTCTGAGATAATAAATCTTTATTTGAATGAAATCATACTAACTCACACACCATTTTGTAATATATCAGACCGGACACAATTTGTTGAGCCTTTCCAAGCAGCAGAATCTTTTCGGTAATACACTATCAACTTGGAAATGGCTTGGTGGGAGCCTATTTCTCTCATAATCACTTGGATATTTAAGAATACTTCAATTGAATTATGAGTGGGATTGATTTAATCAATCAGTAGTTCAGTTTTCCTTCATTTTCTTCAGTTTAACGCAATTGCCAATATACACAATTCTGTACATTGCAATCTCGCTTCATTTTCCAGGAAGATCTAGAGATGATATAGTCCCGGTTCATTTTCGAAGTGCCATTTCTCAGCTAATGAAATGTTAGGCATCATATTGAGGAATGATAGGGAATTTTCAGGTCCATCAACACTTACAGTACTATTCAACTGTTATGTACGCAGAAGATTGTAATATGGGGTAATAATATGGTATTCTCATTATGAAACTCAAATAAGATCCATAAAATGTGTTGAAAAAAATTTTGGAAATATTTATATTTGAAAAATTTCAGTATTTACCCAGACCGCTACATTGATTACTCAATATTTCTCAATGAAAGCAATGTCATGTCATTGAATAATAGACATATCATTCTAACAATAACATTTCTTCATTATTCACTACTGTGAATTCCTGATAGCAAAAATTCTATTTGATATACCTCGACTAAATGGTAGGGATGCAAAAGCATTTTACTGTCATACTCTTATTAAAGAAACATAAATAGATCACCTGTTTCAATCATTTGCAGTAGAATCAATTTAATATTGGGTTCAAGTACCATTATCATATCTCCATTATCGTTTATAATGAATTGTATCATGACGTTTACTCGTTTACTATGAGTGGCTAAGGAGCACGAAACCGGTCTGCAAGCTTGCCCGTTCCAAAATTGAAAGTCGACTATTTCAGTTGTATTGCCAATTGCATATGCGGGACATTTTCTGTGAAGATTCCTGCACTGACGCCTGTTGGATATAATTCAACGCCATTCGTGGTATTAGCCAGTAGACTAATTGTTTTCTGATAGGCGTCAGTCCATTCAATTTACTGTGTAGGTATATCCGACACGGGCTTTTTTTAGATTTGTTTACTGGCCGTCTTAAAGCATAGCCCACTGATTGATAATAAAAAAATAACTGAATATCTATCTATCAATCTATCTATCTACATAAGAGTACTATGACCGTGTGGTGTAGAAGGTACCAAAAATATCCAGGCAAGCTTGTATTTTCATACCAAGATGCTCCACATTAACCGTTCGTTCAACATTCGTCTACTAGGCAATTGCTTTTAGATCATCATAACATGAATTTTTTTGGGGCCTAATCCCCACAATTTTCTACAACTCTTTCAACAAGTCCTCAGAGATAGTATGGATTCATGTAGAACATTTTCCAAGTGATCGTTCCAGGTGATTCTGGAGTGTGTCAGGTTAAGGATGTGGAATGAACAAAAAATAAGCCAAAAATTCGAACATGTGTAAGACATCATTAAAATAAGATGTTTTCCATAGTAGCATTTTCCTTTCCTTTGCAGAAAAATATAATCCTCCATTGCAATTGGTACGAAGTATTGTTTTTGTAAACACTTCAACTTGAATTGAATAAATAATTCTGTCTCACTTTGACTTTGACTTTGGCTATTCGGATCATACAAATTTCAAATACTAGTCAGCGAGAGTGACCAACCGTTATTTTTCGAAATGGCTCTGGCATATAACCTAACCTAGGGATTTCAACAGAAAACGAATCCACTGGTATACAAAATTACATATAGAAGAGCTGTAACTTCAGAAATGAAGGAGAGTGCTGATGTTTTCAACTGGATTCGTAATTTTCATTGAGTATATCCCTTTTTTTTTAAATCATAGGGAACAGCTTTTCCAAAATTTTACCTAACTAATATCAACTCTTTTTTTTTCTCCTCAACTATGTACATTATGTGAAGTTCTTTGGAGAATATTACAGCCTACCCTTTCCAACGTCATCTGTTAACACTTGAACATAAAAAAAATGTGGTCAGGTGTGACCACACACGTAGGGGGGGCATGGTGAATCTACTGCCTTCCTATGTTACAGTCATACTAGCTGTTTTGTATACGCGCATGACGTAGATCAAGACAGTTATCGTCTTTTTCTGATCCGATAGATTTAGGTAATGCATTGGAAATTGCTTCTTCGAAACCAAGAAATATGACAAAGGCAATAAACAGTTGCGAATTGCATTTGAAATATAGGTAAAACCCCTATTGCAACACATATTTTCCTAATTCCTGCTTTTACGATGTTTCTTCCTGTGGTGAATATTTACAGAGGAAAATTGAGGGAGTCGCTCCAGCAGTTGGTTTCGGTTTGGCATTAGAGAAAGCGGGGGTATAGTCACTCGAGCCGTAGATTTATATACTTCTTGCCCCAGTACGATGCAGGTGTGAGTTATACTTCGTGTGCGGCGTAAAATAAAATATGAAATATGCCGCGTCGCCGTCGCTACGACTTTGATTTATTAACGGCGCTCGTTAAATACTGCGGCCAGGCCGAAGACGGGGTTGGCTATGGTGGTCTCGTTACAGCCGCGACTAAAATTACCACGTGAATCAGGGGGAATGCTTGTTTTACCTGTGTTAGACTAAAAATTGAAAGAAAACGCAGTGTTTTTCACTTCTTTACCGAAGATTCGATTAGTTGCAGTTCAAATACAACAAACATAAGTTTTGTTGGTAGACATATGTGATGTGTGATGCAGTTTGTGTGAATTTTTATGATGATCTTTAAATTTCGATAAAACAAAGTTTGTGTGGGATATCATCGACATTATGAAAGACCATTTGATGTCATTATGTGTATAGAACATTGTTCAAATGTCAGCCAGGGCTACTCTAACGTATCCGAAATATCCAATTTTCTATGAGTCTGGCACATTAATTAGGTTGAATTTGAATGGTGACTTGGGTTATGTTGACTTTGAGGACCGCTTTGGATTGTGGAGAAAACTCCACAAAATAAAAGTCAAACTGGGTCATATCGCAAGTTATTGGTGGCCAGTTCACATCACCTCCACGTGAGATGACCCTTCCTTCAAATGGTCCGTGCAGAAATTCCAAAGTAGCATGAGCTGTGGGGCACGTAGCGCTATCCTGTTGAAACCATATATAGTTAGTGTCTTAATTATCGAATACAGGTAAAAACATATTGGTAATCATAAACCCATAGTGCTCGCTGTTGACGCTCTGACCGTATAAAGAGGCAGACAACAGGATGACCAGTTGAGTTTGAGGAGTGCCAGAAGATGACAGTACTACCAACTGTCGAAAGCGCTCGCAGATAATCAATTAGAATTAATATATTATCGAGTGTCTATAGTATAAAAAAAATGAGGGCAAACCGCGGACACGTGTTTCTGGCTATTGACCTCATCAACGCGGTGCAGCCAATTGCAAAGATGGACAACAACTGGTTACTAAAGATAAAAAACATCACATATGCATGGTGTCACCAACAGGAGCCAACCGCACATTTGTGGTTTCAATTAGAAGACCCACCATTCCCAGGCATCATCTAACATTACCACGTAGGCAGCTATAGCTACCTGCCTGACTGAATTAGGAAATTTTCGAGTAATATTCTTCCAAATATCTGACACCGTTTTCATCAACCAGAACAGTTTCTTGTCAACATTCTTGTATTAAAACACTTGACTTTTTCTTGGTTATTGATGGAAACGATGGAAATATCAGGAAGGAAATTTTGAAATCTCAGCAATGAATACTAATCTTTGCTGAGACTTCGAAATACTTTCTTCGTCCTGGCAGTCAACGCCTAAACTACTGAAGATGTTTGCCACAGTGGCAAATGGATCGGTTCGATATACACTGCCTATCAGACCCAATTTTGTTTTTTTCCAATCGTGACCATGAAAACCTATTGTTTTTTTTCAGTGGATATAATTCATACTAGGATCCCATCGGGTGGTTTGATACGAGCCAAATCTTCCTGGAATAATCAAAAAGGTGATGCTTTCAGATACTCTGGATCAATGCACAGAACGATATACAGTGTCATCCCCAAAGTATGCATCATATAGGAAACTTATTTATTAAGGGTTTCCCGACAGAATATTATTCCTGATAAAAGTTTATGTATCTTCTGCAACTGAAGATACATCAAGAAAATATAGTGATACCTTCGTAATATACGAGGAGCCTCCAAATATTTAATTTTGAGACAGGAATAAAGTACCCTTATTTTGGAAAATTTCATGAAATGTTATTTAGGAAAGTTGTTCAGTATCAAGAAAACACCTAGATCTGGAGTTATAGCTACCCAAGCAGAGTTTTATTTTTTTACCAATTTTTTTGTAAGTGGGGACAACTAAAAAAAAATTTGCTAAAACGATAAATAGACTGCAACCTGTATACGATGTTCATTTTGAGAGCCTGTTATATTACTAATTACACAACTATGGTGTTAACCACGGTCAATTTTTTGAAGGGTATAGTAATTTGGAAAGTTTTTGGTGCAAAGTTACTTTTATTTTTTGATGACATCGAAAATTACTCAAAATTATATTGTATTGTAATGAGAACTCAATATTCAATATATCAAACCACAAAATATTGAAATGAAATAGGCATTTCGGAACTCAACAACAAACTCATTGATTTTCTGGAAATTGTTTTCTCCAAAAAAATTCTCCAAAATTATCTCCGGTATTTCTCAAAATTCCCATTTTATTTAGATGTTTTGTAATTTGATATTATTGAATATTAAGTTATTGTTATAATACTATATAATTTTCAGGAATTTTCGGTGTTAACAAAAAAAATAACTTTGCACCAAAAAATTTTAAAATTATTTTACTCCTCAAAAAAATTGACCGTGGTTAACACCATAGTTGTGTAATTTGTGATATTGCAGGCTTTCGAAATGAACCGTCGTATACAGAATGCTGTCTTTTTATCGTTTTAGCAATTTTTTTTCGTAGTCGCTACTTGAAAAAAAATGGGTAAAAAATTAAACTTCGCTTGGATGGCCGTGCCTTCAAATCTAGATGTATTTTTTAATGTTGAACAACTCAAACTCAATGTTGAACTCAAAATAAAAAATATTTTAAGGCTCCTCATATATTACGTGTGATTTACTGTATTTTGTTGGTGTATGTTTAGTTTTAGGGGAATAAATGTTCTATATGGCGCATACTTTGAGGATGACACTGTATTTGCTCTATTATAATTGATGAAATATTCAGTATCATCCTCTTTAGGGAATACCTAATAAGAATCCCACTGCTATTTCTTTATTTTACTGAGTTTTGGTACATTGGGATTTTGTGACGGAACTTTCTTGAGACAAATCCGCCGAAATGGCGTTTCACCCTCGCTCGTCATCTCCACCGTCGCCGCAACAATACCCCTTTTCCCCATTGAACTCGAACAAAGATCCAGTTGGCGGGTTCGTCTATGAAGCAAAACGTCACCGGGACGGGCGAGATGAAGTCAGCCAAGTGCAACGTCACGGCCCCGGCTTTTCGGCCACCGTTTCCGCGAAGAGTCCTAACAATGGACGTGAACAAAGGTCGCTCCTGGTTCTCTCCGCTAATGGGATTAACATTGCTGCGGGCAAGGGACGTGTGATAGACAAGCCGAGAATAGAGAATTATTTAGTTGCACTAACTCGCCACTAGACAATAAAATATTTGGACAGTGTTGTCAGATCTTGCAGTACTTTATGTGGAACTGAGTGACCAAGAACAACAAAATGAAATCGCGAAACATTAATCTCTCCCAACCTGAACAGTATGTTTCGGTAAATGCCTGCCGGACAACAACTACTTTCCTGGCTTATACTATGCGGAACATTGAATTATAGTCAACCGACATTCATAAAAGATACTTCACAAAGATGAGTCTTGCAGAGGCTTCTTGTTTATCCAGCAGTAGAACAACGCTGTAATTAAATCTCGCCTACCGACAGCGCAAAAATCCCAGTGCTGAACACCGAACTAGGTTTGTTAATGCTCACATCAGCTGCAGACTCAGGATAAATGAAAGAAAAGAGCTTCACTATCAGAGACTCAAGGATAAACTGCTTGCCAATCCCAACGACTAGATTCTTCTGGTCGGTAGTTGAAGCTGTTGATCAGAAATCAACAAAATCCGCAATTCCACCACCAATACAAGCGGATGGTACAATTGCAACAACAGCAAGTAAATCTACTAGCTGACCAATTTGTGTCCCACTTCGCAGTCGATTTTCTGGAAAAAGCACCACCCACTATTCCCACACTATAATCCACTATTCCGGAGATTACTTTTCGACAGCGTCTAGTCAGGCGACGTTTGAAGCAGCTCATTATCTACAAGGCGTCTGGCCCTGATGAAGAGCCCGTAATCGTACTTAAAAAGTGCGCAAATGAACTAGCACCAGCATTTTGCAGACTGTTCGTCCTGTCTTATTAGAAAAACGTTTTTCTTCTTGTTGGAAGATTGCTCGCGTTCAGCCTATTTCCAAAAAGGGCAAGCAAAAATCTTTCAAATAACTATAGACCAGTCGCTTTGTTATCAGTGATATTAAAAAAATTACGGATAAAATCATAAACCACCATATTGTAATGAATTTGAAGCCGGCCCTGACCGATATCTCAGCCAGCGAATAAACAATGACTTACCGCGAAAGGAATGCACTCGACAAGCCACCGCGAATAGTCTAGGCCAGTGCCGAAATCCCTAGAGAGATCTGGAGCGTTCATTGACGACATAAAAAGGCCGCTTATGAAGATAAATCAAGCGTTAGTTGTATAAGTGTTTTATATAAATTAGTTATGATAGTGAAATATTGTTCAAATTAAATTTGTTTAAGACATGTGCATAATGTGTGCATGAGGATTTGCTGACCAAACTTCGATGCTATGGCTCTTCAGCTTGCTGAAAAAACGTTTCCTGCCAGTGACCGTCGATAGGTATCTCTGGAGTAGATAATAAATTAGGTATTTTTGCGATAGTTCACAAATTCTTCATGGCTGTAGAAAGCATTCATTGTCAGCATTTTTTTAATTTTCTTCTTGAAAAGAGGATGCCATAATTTTTTTACATTATTTGATATATAGTTGTATAGTGTAAGTCCATTATGTTGTGGTGATTTTGTATAATATGTGTGGTTGAATTTTTCGATGAGAAGGTTATCTTTGTTTCTTGTTTCATACCTGTGTCTGTCACCATTTCTAGCATAGCAATCCTTATTATTATGTATACACAGTAATATATTTAAAATGTTTATGCAGGGAAATGTCAATATACCCTTTTGTTCGAATATGAATATGAATGAAAAGGTTTCATATTATATATAATTCTCATTATGCGTTTTTGGAGAAGGAAGACTCTAGTCCACTCAGTTGCAAGGCCCCAACTGATTATGTTGAATTATAAGGTCAAGTAGACTACAAAGTAATATACTTTCAGGAGAGATGATTCATGAAGAGATTTTTTCAGTGTTAGGAAGTCAAAGCAGCTTTTTTTGAGTTTGTTACATGTATTATCTATTTGCTCGATCCACGTTATGTTATTATCGAGATGTATGCCTAAGAATTTTGTTGAGCTTGATAATTCATGTTGATTTTTGTTTATATTCAGATTGACAAGATTTGGTGTATTACTGCGTGCATTGTTGAATTGAATGAACATAGTTTTATATAGGTTCACCACAAGATGGTTTCTTGCACACCATTCATAGAACTAGTGAGGTCACTTTCACATTGAGAGTACTCAGCGAGGAGCCCGTCACTATTATTGTCGTATCGTATGCATACATAAACACCTTTCCCCCTTCAATGATGTCAGGTAGGTCATTTCTGTACAACATAATTAAGAGTGGTCCTAATATACGCCCTTGAGGGGTTCCAATACCTACATTATATTGGCTAAAGAGATCATTTCCAATTTTCACAAATAGTTGCCTTTCCGTTACATAGGAAATTATACAGTCCATAATAGGGCCCTGCAATCCTAACCGTTCCAGTTTTCTTTCGAGTATGTTTGGGTTCAGCGTATCGAAAGCCCTCGTTAAATCAAAAAATATAACATATTGACCATTATCAAGACTGCTATATATACTGGGTGACCTCAGTTGTTGTAGTTTGGGTTGATAACCCTTTTCTAAACCCGTATTGACTACCCGAGAGAATGTTATATTTCTCCAAAAAATTTGTTAGGCGTATATAGGTTCCTCTTTCAATTACTTTGGCTATTGGATTCAATGTCGTGATTGCCTATAGTTTTCAATTTGTTGAGGGTCGCCCTTCTTATATACTGGGGTGGTTCTTAATATTTGCAAAATATTTGGAAAATGACCAACTCTCATTGTCCTATTTATAATTTGAGTGATATAGAAACTGAATTCATTCCGACAGGCTTTGATGAGCACGGTTGGTAGCTCGTCATATCCTGAGGATGTTTTATTTTTTAGATTTGAAATGATGTCAATTACTTCGTTCTGTTCATATGGTTCATAGAAGAATGAGTAACTATTAGTTTCTGGTAGTGTGCTATTTTCGACAATAGGCATATTTATCATTCACTGAGTTTGCAAAGTATTCTGTGAATAGGTTTGCGAAGTGGCATTTATTTACAATAATTTCGTTATTCAATCAGATGGCGATTTTGTTATGTCTAGTTTCAAATTCACTAACTCCCATATTTTTTTGTAGGCTTCTCAGCATTCAATATAAGATCGCTATACAAATTTTTCTTTTCTGATTCAAACTTTTCATTTAAGGTTTTTTTAGCTTTTTTATAGTAATCATGGATATTTTCATCATCCTGCTGCTTTCTTAGCCAATTTTGGTATTTTGAATCATTAAATTCACTTTTCAATTCTCGAGAAATAATGAAATTTGTTTTGTATCATTTGTATTTGTATATGTACATGTATAAGTTGTAATTATGCTAGTTGTTTTTGTATTGATATTGCTGAACATCCTAAAACGCATTCAGTAGAGAGTTGTTTTATATAATTTAATTCTTTACAGAGGAATGCAATATCATTTCTCACATAGGTGGCACTTCCGCCATGGGTATTTATATTTTGTGTGCAAAAAATGAGAATGTTTCCTATAGCCCTGAATTATTGTTACATTTAGTTGATCTTAAGTTAACTAATGCTCAGTTATGCACAGGATGTTCTGTTTTTTTTCATCGCATAAAATGTCAACTAAGTTAATTTTATTTGATAGAGACTGGGCATTTGAATGAATTAGCGCCCACAGGTCTTGTTGAATCGACAAATCATTCAATCTTCTTTCTGTTGTAGTTGACTGTTGTGAAAATTTGTCCTAGGGAAAGTGAACCTATGCACTGCAGCTCCAGCTGGAATACTTTCACCATCAACGCTGATGTTTCCCAGGGATCTATATTGACTCCAAACTTTTCTTTATTGTATATCAACAACTTATTAGAAAAAACCAAGGATCCAATATATTGCTTTGTATGCAATATATTGCATACGACGACAGCACACTAGTCTCGTCGTTTCATCGGCTACATCGGCTACGGAGGCACATCTTTACCGGCAGCTGGAGGTTGCATATCTTAGTGAGAATCTAGAAGAGATTTTGAAAGTTTGAAAGTAAACAAGTTCAATTTAATGCCACAAAATCCCAGGCATCAGTTTTCTCCAAGAAGATAAATGTCTCCAAACCGGAAATAATAATGTCGAATCATATTCCGCTTTCTGTTTCGATAAGTTTGTTGGGTGTTGAAATGGACACCAATATGTTTCGGCATAGCCATGACGCTCAAATTGAAAAGTCAGCTTCTTAGAAGCTTGGAACACTGTTTCGAACCAGAAAACTGTACACACCTCAGCAACTTTTGATACTTTATAAAGCTCAGATCAGACCTTCTTTAGAGTATTGTTCTCATGTATGGAGCTCTGGCCCCCAAACATACCCTGAAGTTGCTGGATTCCATCGAGAAAAGAGCCATCCACCTGATTGAGGACACGAACACCACTTGCTTCTTCGATAGTGTGGAACATCGAAGAAAGGTTGGATATTTTTCCCTCTTCTATAGATACTTTCACGAGAAACGGTTGTCACTTTGCACATTTTATTTCACCAAGAACGATGCATATCAGAAATACCCGACAGGCTGTGGCTGCTCACCGTTTTGAAGTTCAACTCAGTATACCTCGAACTTCACTTTTTAAGAACTTTCTCATCTGGAGAACTGCGTTTATGTGGAATCACTTCCTAAGCACGTTTTTCCAACTGGATTTGATCTACAGCGATTCAACTCCAATATGAATCGCTACTTTCGCACAGGCACCGCTCTGAGAGCGCCTCATGGATTTTCCTGTAGTTCTTGTGTTTTGTCCTTGGTTTGCTCCACTTAACGGTGGATCAAACCGCGGGGCCGGCCGATGGATTTTTATTTTCTATTGACCCACCCGTGATAGGAATCGCACGTTAAAAGGTGAGACCTCGTTAATCATTTGATCGCACAAGTTTCTACTTCATTGTCATTCGTAGAACAGTGATGACTGTTTAACACAAAATCAGATAGATCACCTACAGAATGGTTTCTAAATGTAACCTGTCATCAGCGCAGCGCAGAAAAGAGTCAAACTATACAGCAGTCTACCTGGGACTTGAGTGACATCAAGAGAAAGATTTGTTAACTACGTTTATGGTAGGGCATTCAGCTTTTTAATATTTTTTCAAATTTCGGCTATCTATTGGAAAGCAACCTGTATATATTCACAAACATACCGTCAGTTACAAAGTTACACTCCTTCATCTACTGTGCTATTTCTTCTATACAGAGACTGCACTTTGATGAGACATATGTATCGCAATCTCCATATATTCTGTCAAAATGAAATGAAGCGAAACTTCTTCGAAACTTCCCCTCAAGCTCGTCACCCCACCGTGACCACCGAACTTTCCATAGAAATCTCCCCGGCAGATATTAATGCGTATTCATATCGCCAGAGGCAGAGCATTAGCAAATCAAAGAGATTTACATGTGTGTCCAGTTCCGCCAAAGTCCTAATTCGCCAGACTCATGTATCTTTAATACAGTACAAGGGTCGTGAATGGTCGACGAATCGGCTCCTTGACAACTTCTGGTTAAGATTATGTACATCTAATCAAGATGCTGCTGCCGATGCTGTTGCCGTGGAAGGGGATGATATTTCGTTATCCGAACAAATTGGGACATTCATTGAGATTGGGAATTATTTATGGAAGGGCAAACGTATTGACCCTTTGACCGATGTTGATTAGTGGAAATCGAATGAATTTAGGGACGGTCGAAGGTTTGTACGATGGCGATGCGGTTTTGTTCTGTAGGAAACTGGAGAGGTGTTGAAAGTCCGGTTGGAGTGAAGGAGATCCAAATTTCATCATTTGAATAGTATGTTCAAATGGAACATTCATCGATAGTCGTAACTTTTCGTTTCGATATGTAATGATGGTGGAACGTTTAATTACCTTTGTATTGAAGGGGTTATATTTTCAGAAGTGATTAATTTTTGGGAAAGAAAGTTTTTTGCGTTCTACTACTCCATCTTGATACAAAAAAAGGCAAGTGTCTCAAGATGAAACATATATGTATAACAGTGAGGATGGCAGTGTTCCATGTAGGTGCAATTTGTTAGCATTCATTCAAAGTAGAACTCATGTGAATGATATCTGATTTTTATTCCACAACGAATGTTTGAAATACAAACAGAGTAGAGAAAAGTATCTTCTGTATAATTCAGTGTTCATATAGAAGTATTTGTTTCGAAAGAATTTTTGTCTTTCGTGTAATTCAATATTTATATGAAAGTAGATATTTCAGAAGGACTTTCTTTCAGTTTGTTTCTGAAAGTTATTTCTTTGCATGATCTACTCATCCATGTATAGAGTTATTTATTTTCAAATTGATTACTTCCTTCTTTTCTTTGGTAGATTCCCTCGTCCTTTTTTTTGTATCAAGATGGAGTAGTAGAAAGCCAAAAACTTTCTTTCCCAAAAGTTTTATTACCTCTTGTGGATGATTCTTGTGAAGAATTCTTCATTTACTGCGATTTGAAACAAATAATAATTTGGAAAAATGAATTCAAATTCTGAAGTTGTGATGCACTGTTTGGAACCTTTGGTATAGTAATGAATATTACTGGAGTTTCATCCCAACACCAAACAGTTATTTTCAACACTTCGAAACGTGTTTCAATCACCAAGTCATCATCATCAAGAGAAACATTAATCAACCAATTATTCAATTTTTCAGTTCAATTGAGTTGAAAATAACGACTGGGTATTGGGATAAAACTCCATTAATATTCAAATTCTGATTCTAACCTAACTCTTTTGAATATTTGCCCCAAACACCAACTTATATACTATTAGAATCATCATGTTTTTCGATACCTATGAATTGGCTCCAAAATACTCATACAATTGGTATGTCCTCGTTATTCATTTCCGAAATGTCGAATTTGAGTGCAGAAATATTCATTGAAAACATAAAACAACTGCCATGACGAATAATGCTGATCTAGTCACTATTTATATATAACAGTGAACATTTTCTACTGTTTGTCCCTCTTCTCATGCCAATAATCATATGGTCTATATTGGAAAATATTTTTTTCCAACTCCAACAAACACCTCCAAATGTTGTTATGATAGTTATAAACAAATAACAACAAAGGTAGTTACAGAGTTGTCAAAAATAATATTCTTTTCTTTTCTACCTGATTCACTGAAACTATTCACTTTCATTTCACAATTTATTCAGATTGAACCACTGTCTATATTCAATCACTAAACCTTAAAAAAAAGAATTATTAAAACACATCTCCTTAGTTACCCGATTCGACAAATTATATAGTACAATTATTTTCAGTCCCGTTTTATCATGAAAACAATAGTGTTTATTCATTTATTTATTTTCAGTGGAATACAAAACGGGACAAACCCAAAAAGAGTATTCACAAGTGATGAGATGAAAATAAAAATAAATGATTTGATTACTATAAATAACATGCACTATCGTGTTACGAGCAATGCAGTGCAGTTCAAATTACAATTATCAGATATGAAAATGCTAATTGTATGAACGTTTGAGATACGTGGTGGAAGTTGCGGAAGAATTAGAAAAGATGTCAATTTCTATTGACATCTACAACACCTAGTTAGGGGAAAATTCAAATAGTAATTAGTTTCACTTTGATTTGTTTGGAATGAATATAATCTCTGGTATTATACATAGGTACACTTATCAAAAGTTGGTTCAATATGGAACTGCTGTTCAAACAATTATTTATTATTTTATAAAGGAACTCAATATGCGCCAAAGATACCAGATTGTGTTGTATTTCAATTTTTAATGGATCTTTGGGATTATTAAAGAATTGTCTATCGATATAGGTGACGAATTTGCTTTGTATAGATTCAAGTCTTTCAGTATACGAGATATACAGAAGGGTCCTACTAACTGAAGCAGAACTGAGCTGGCTATTTACATAATCCATGTAAAGCGTACGAACAAAGTTAGTATTACGAAAGTGTTGCTTTTTTCGTTACCAACAAGGCATCACCCACATTTTTTTCTCAGATACAAAGACGACTGTGCTGGGAGTATCAATTCTCATTTCAATATTCGAATTCGAATATACGTATTCGAAACTGTTACAGACCTGACTGGGTAAAACACGAAGTGAAACCAATATTTTGGCAAACAATAAACCTTCAGAGAGAGTCTGAGGCAGCTAAGAACCAGAGGATTTTTAGCAACATTCGGGGTTTACCGATTCCCTGTAGCTTGGTATCCGTCTCTCTGAACACAAGAGAAATTTTCGACCATAATCATAAAACCCAGAAAAGAGCTTTCACACAATGATCAGTTCAATTTTCTCGAAAATATCTATAGGTGTCATATAAGGTGGGTCAGGTGGATCAGGTGGATCATTCTGAGTCCACGCCTACCTATCCACCGGTCCAAAAATCAGTTTTCATGTGAGGTTACGGTTTAGCAAGATATGGTACCTGCTCATTACCATAAGCTGCTCTGAAAGTTGCTGGATGAAAACTTTCTAAACTGATTATGTTCTCTCAGAATGACTGACTAGTTCGCCTGATATGACGCCCTTAGATTCTATTGTGAGGATTCGTGGAACCGTGGAACACAATCGTAGTCTATTTCAGAAGTGACAAAATGACCAAGAAACATTTGATAATGTAAGAAATTAACTTATTAACAAACTTTATTATTGTCAAGAAGTTGATAGTGAATATACACATTATCAAAATTTATTGGGATGAACTAAAGTGGGTGTTGGATGTTAGAAAATTGAAATAATAATCAAAAAGACTCTCATAAGAATCCCCTTTTCATTCAAAGAAAAGTTTGTAGTACCTTTCTGTAATATGTAAAGCAATATCATGATCTTCACTATCAGAAAGAAGTTGATGTAATACCTTCTCATGTGAATTTTGTCCGACTTTGATATATTGGCTCGTTCAAAAGTTGATAATGTTATCAGTCATTTACTTTTTCGAAGGACATTTAGTATAATTGTGCATTCACTAATTCTAACCATGAATAGTCTGTGACTGGTGATCAATTCATCTTCTGTAGAAGAGGGACGTGAAAATGACTTTGAATTTTTGGTAATAAGTTCCCCACCTCATTCTAATGAGGAATAGGAAAGTTGACGAGTTTACCAGACGAGTTTTTCAGATAGTATTAAATTTTCAATTGTTTCGAAATCTCAACGTCAATGTGCCATTCTTTGAATTTAGCTTCTTTTCACTGTTATATTCATTATTGTGAATCACATGAATCGTTCCGGTTGCCGGCAAAGTCTTGTATGGGATGTAAAAAAATAATAATTTCATGTTTTGAGTTCGAAAACAATGAAAAAAATCCCTCTTTTGGTCCACAACCAGAACAAATTCACTTATTCCTTTGCTTACTAACGAATCATTCCAAACAAGAGAGAGTTCGTCTCACCTCGTTGAATTATTTTCTTCTGATACATGTCCAAATAATTTTCGTTCCGAACATACGGCATTGTGGCGTGATTAAGTTGGTTCTTTTGTTGTAGCCTAATCTCGCGATAGTCCCCGTCAGCTGCGCCGGATTTTAATACACGTAAAATTAAAATTAGAGCTTTATTTGCATCCCTTAATAGGGAAAATCTTCGAGTTTAGACGCTCGCGGACACCAATTCGAATGCCTTGTCTTTGTCAGGTTTTGATGTACTGGCTCTTGGTATAATAATGCATGGAAGAAATTTGTGCAAATTGTTCGTTAGCTGATGAATGGGGCCAGAAATTCATGCAATTCGGATGAAAGAATCGAAAGAACTTTGTATTGTTACTCTTTGCTGAATATCAGATGCATATTTATCGAAGGTAATAGCACAACTTCCCAATATTTTATCGTGACATTTTCATTTTTTCCAATACGGAACCTGAATAACGATATGAATAGAAATTTAGGTAATGCAAAAACTATTGTTTCAATTTCAGATGAGTCGTTAAGGTTTGGAGAACGTATCAATCAGAATATTCAAAGAGCCTGAGATAAGTATATCCTCACAAAATGTACCTCAATTTACCCATAAATAAAATGTTATGTGAATCCCTAGTTCACAATTCAAATATTGTTTTCCGGTCTATGGACTTTGAGATGACTACGACACTCGTAGTCGTAAACCGTGTTCAAAACTTTTATATTCGTTATAAATTTGAAGCATATGCATATTTGCTGAAATGGATTCTATATTTGTTCACGTCCTTATATCAGCTAAATACCACATAGTTTT
>WOGP01000108.1:0-32465 GCA_015342065.1 Leptinotarsa undecemlineata
GATGTACAATGTTTGTTGTGTCACTCTGTATAATTTTGTTGAGAGTTAATGAAAAATGTTGTTAATTGTACACTCTAACATTTTTTGTGGTTCTTTAAACCGATTTACAAGACTTGTTGGTGTCACTCTGTATAATTTTGTAGAGGAATTATTGAAAATCATTCTGAATTGTATACCATAACATTTTATAGTGGTTCTTTAAACTGATTTAGAAGACTTGTTGGTGTCATTACAAGACTTGTTGGTGTCACTCTGTATAATTTTATAGTGAAATTATTGAAAAAAATGTACACCTTGACATTTTCGTTGTGTAATTTTTAAAAACCAATTTATAAGACTTGTTGTTGTTGACACTCTGTGTTGAAATTATTGTAACTGGAAATATATAAAATGTTTTAATTTGTAGTGTGTGATTTTGAATACCTTCACCTTTTATTATTACTATCACCCAAATTCAAATGGACCAATCAAAAAGACTAATTATTATTATCATGAAAACTCCTTTCAGTTGGTTGTTTTTCATAGTTTTTTTGTTGTTTTTCAACAACTTTTCCATTATTATCCACTCTTGGAATACAAAAAATGTTACTTATAATTTCAATCAATAAATTTAAATATTTATGTTCAGAATATTCATATACCTCAATTTATGTCACGAACCTTGGTAATATAATTAAAATAAAAATCTAACTCACCTCAAATTATCCTCTGTGTTTTTCACTTCTACCAAATGAATACTTTACTTCACCAAACTCGCGCACAAATGAATTTCATATTATCACACATACACAGCAACAGGAAGTTATACAAGATAACTCGCTACCCTACGGATTTTTTATCAAAAGCCAACACGTGAATAACAATACATGGTCAGGTATCAGGACTTTGTACGAAATCCATTTTCCGGATTGAAATTTCTGCACACACAGCGTATACGAAGGGTATGCTAAATACCACTCTGTCTCAAACGATACCCTATATACATTTTTATCTATAGTTATTCAAGCTGTTGATGGTACCTTAGTTGACGAAACTCTGTGTCCTTCTGACACACATGGGATCGTTACCTCCCTTCCACTATACTAGTTTAAGTCCACAGTGAGTGCCCATCGCAACCCGCAAGGACTTATTGTGGCTCACATGTTCGAATGGATATGCCTAACTCTAAAAACCTGATTCGGTGCCCAGCGGGTCAATCATATGTAATGCTGTTTCGTTATTTTTTCCCCAAAAAGCACTAATTTTTTCTCTACTCTACACTGATGTCATCACCTTCTTCTCATATTACATCTTTTACACACATCTTACCCCAGTCAGGGGTATTCCACAAGGTTCCACTATGAGGTCTGAAGCTCCAAAGCATAAATGAGTCTGAAACGGAGTTTTTTATTGAATGATGAGATACCCTGTACACATTAAAGAATCACAGGCTAAAACGATAGAGCCCCATTGCCATGTTCCTTAAATAAAACACCCTATACACACACACATGTTGCGGGATCGCACGCGAAAAGGTCGCACGAAAAATGGTCAAAAATGAAAAACGATCGAAAACATACGGAAAACAATCGAAAATGCACGAATAACGGTTGAAAACGGTCGAAAACGGTAGAAAACACACGAAAAAAAAACGGCCGCACACAAAAACGATACCTTAAATAAAACAACCTGTACACACACACACGCACACACATGTTGGAGGAATAGTCAAAAAACGTACGGAAAACGGTAACACGTAAAACGGTCACACGAAAAACGGTCAAAAACGAACGAAAAATGTTCGAAAACATACGGAAAACGATCGAAAACGCACGAAAAACAGTTGAAAACGGTCGAAAACGGTAGAAAACACACGAAAAAAAAAACGGCCGCACACAAAAACGATACAGCCTTGTGACGTATTTGAGACAGCCTGTACACACGGGAATCGTTCGTTGAACCGATACACCCTCTGACATTTTACACCCTATAAACATTGATTTGCACCCTGTATGACATGTTTTTTCCGCCTCATGTTTTTTTCTTTAATCCGATTCGTGATTATGTCATTGTTTTTATAACAGACACTCTTCCAACTTATCAGAACGCGCTTATCAACCACAACCCATATCTACCAACTATTCGCATTCACTTTCAATATACCTCGCTAGCGATGAGATTATACTCAAAAGCTACGATACCAAACGTCCCGCGTTCAACTCCTCAACAAAACTTTTTTTATAACGTATTACCTACCCGCTTATTCTGAATTATTCCACAGATCAAATCTCCCGCTACTACGATGCACGCTCTGCGCGTGACAATAGTTCGCCACTCTATTGGATGTCTGACAACCTTTGACAATTTAGTTGTAAGTCTGGCTGGTGACGTCACTGTTCGTCACTGTTACACCACAGTTGGATGTCTGGCTGTCTGTCTTGCTCCGGCTGTCTGTCTCGCTGAAGGGGGGCCGAGTCTACTAACTGCCCATAAGGAACATGTATAAATTGACATGGACATCCCCATTCATGGGATTGCCAGGAATACTCGAAACGAGGCGTCCAAAATATTATGGTGTATCTTTTTTTCATAACTATGTTTCCTTCTGGAGTAGTCACATTCACTTATGCGATATTTTCTATTTCTCTTTGTCTTCGACTGTGCACGGACTTAAACAATATCGCATAGGTATTCAAAGCAACGTGCCTCAAATTGTTCAAGATATTGTGCAAATCTGAGGCACACTGATGAATTTTGTGTCCTTTAAGCATTTTTTTCATGCGAATCTCTGCAATTCCTTTGTTATGTTACAACTACAGATAATCTGACGATGTGTGTTTCGATTCAGACGATAAACAAACAATCTCTCTCGATTCCTCATTATATAGATGATTTCATTAACTCCAGCCTGATATCATGTTTTCACGAAGTTTATCAATGACCCATGTTAAAAAAATTGCATATGCAGGCCAACATTGTTGTGATTAATCGAGAAAATATCTTGCTGAAACCACAAACAGATCAAACCTTTGACATTGAGTAAACCAGTACTACAGAAATACTATTACGTTAACGGTTGGGGTTATCAAAAACCAGGAAATTTTCTCGTTAGAATAGTTTATGTATCAATATAAATATATTAATATTCATTGAATATCTGTTATCTCTGTTAGATCTTATGCAATCATTATTTAGAAACCCAGGAAATCGTTTTTCCCCCAAAATGTTTCTGTAAGTACTATCATGTTTCAATCAATACAAACATACAAACATTTCATTATTTTTGTACAAAAAATTTGAGAAAGTTATAAAATTGATCTCTTCACAAAGATTTTTCAAACAGGCACATAAATTTCTTCAAGATTCAAATTGTAAAAATCACCTTTTGTGAACAAATCTATTGCAAATCTAAAGAAATGAACTTTGAACGTTCAAGCTAGTCTCGAATATATTTACAAAATAGGTTGAATGGACTGACGCCTATCAGAAAACAACTACTCCTCTGGCTAATACCACGAAGGGCGTCAGTGCAGGAATCTTCACAGAAAATTTCCTGCATATGCAATTGGCAATGCAACTGAAAGAGTCGACCTTCAATTTTGGAACGGCACATTTGCAGACCGGTATCGGACTCATTAGCCACTCATCAGGAAAAGGTAGTGGCCATCATCGGCCTAAAGTCAATGATATTCCATTATTGAAAATCGGAATTCTTTCAGAGTATTTCATTTATCTTCCTAAGTTGGAGCGAACAACAAAATATTACTCCCTCTAGTGGACAAGGTACTAACCAACTGCATATGCGAAATGTGCCCGATTCCTCTGAATAAGGAAGAAAAACTTTCTTATTAGTCAGTGGGCTATGCTTGAAGACTGGCAGTAAACAAATCTAAAGAAATGCACTTTAAACGTTCAGGGGGTAGTATATTCGAGACTGGCTTGAACGTTTGAAGTTCGTTTCTTTAGATTTGTTCACTGCCAGTCTTCAAGCATAGCCCACTGACTGAAACAAATATATTGCGTTGAACAAAAATTCATTTGACATATGAAAGAGTACATGGAACACTTCCATCCTCGATTTATCTAGGCGAAAAATTATAGTTTTCAACTCATCATCAGCATATTTTTCGCAGGATCTGCTGATGAAGAGTATTCGGCAGATACACCAAAAGAATGATAAATTTAAATTATAGTAAAATTCTCTAGCAATACTTGCTCATATTCATGCATAAAGTGTGTGCATTCTTCTGAATTTCATATCGAATATAGGTACACAATTATTAGAAAAAAGTAATTTCCATATGGTTTGTAGTTATTTCAAATAGGTTTTTTTACATTTTTTATTTGGAAAAATCATGTGCACTACATATACATAGTTGTAAAGGGTTTATTCTTGAACTTGAATGTTGTCTATTTTTCAAAAGTTTGCCACATTTTTTTAACAAAAATCTATCTTCTCTTTAATTCAAACGGAACCACTGATATTTCTTAAAATTGATTTCTTATAAAAATATCAACTTGGATGCTTTATTGTACTGATACACAAAAGAAAAAACAGAAATGCCTACCTGTGCATATAATCGCACGTTCTAAGATAAAACCTCATTAATTTCCAGCTCTTCACTTCAGTTTTTATTTCTGAGGGTTGTTGTTCATTAACAGATCATTTTGATCATTTTTGAGAAAACATTATTGTATATTTCCGGATATTCTCAAGAAAAATAGAACGCATCTTCAATACATTGAAAGATAGTAACTGCGGTACTACATAAATATTAGTATTGCCAGTGGCGTTCTTCTAGGTTTGCACTGAATCAATTCAAAAAGAAGCGTCATAAATTGTTTCTGTTATTATCAGTCCTTTTTGAGCAAATCTGGTCGTTCCGTTCATGTAAAAGAAATAAAATTGATTCCGTTGCATTTTCGCGAAAAAGCAATGTATTGTAATTCAAATGAGTTAGTCAGACAAATAATTTTCAAAACGTGGAACTATACAATAATCAAGTAATTCAATATTAGTCGGTAAGCTGTCATTACTGAAAAATTTCAATTCTTCTAAGCCAACTTTCTCTTCTATTTCTCAGTGTAAAAAGTTGTTTGAGAATATTCAAATAGATTACGTCATAGTGACGCCATATTTAGTTTGATGAGAATTGCTCCGATGCCTCCATTTTAAACAGAAATAGTCTCTTACAAGAATTGTGTATCCTTCTACCTGCCCTGAAGAATATACAAGCTTATATTTCTAACTTGAGTTCATTTTTGAATAAATTTATATAAAATCTCATATGTTTTATCAATAGGTAAATTGGTTTCAATAAACGATAAATCTGTTCCAATATCAAATTTTTATTCGCAAACAACCATGTACAATTATTTTATTGTCACCCGGTATACAACAGTATTTTCTTATGTCTATTTTTGCCACTGGGGTTTATCTAAACTCCTCGTGAAACTAACACAATACGGAATAAGAGGTGTTTGCCTTGAACTTTTCCGGAGTTACTTAAGGAACAGCAAACAGTTCGGTAAAATAAATGAATAAAGAATAACTCACAAACAACAAAGTGTGGTGTTTGTCAAAGTACGGTTTCAGGACCTGTCCTTTTTTTAATTCACATTAACGACTTAAATGTGGAGAGTAATCTTTATTCATATGCAGATACCCTGTTTATGTAGTGGATGGGGATAATTGGGATGAAACCATATCAAAGGCTGAAGTTGGCATGTCTATTGTGAAACATCATTTGAACACTCAATATCACGAAATCACTTCTTTGATTGACGACTTGTTTATTTTGTGAAAATTCGTGTTCACAGACAAAAACACACGTTTGTCTATTTTCACGATATTTCTTCATTGTTGACTAGTTTCGGCTATTACACCATAGTTTACAACCATTACAACGAAATTACAGCAATAAAGAAATACCGTGAAAATAGACAAAAGTGTGTATTTGTAGTGTATCCTCAGTGATCATGAAATCAAATTCATGACATCTTCTTGTAATGAAAAATGTCAACCAAAATTTGATAAAATAACGCTCTCAAATTAAATTGAACCACAGAAATAGATAATTTGGAATTCATATAGATTGTTGCCTGAAGTGGAAAGATAAATCATCACTTGTATTGACGAAAAAATTAGGAAAAGGTCTTTATAAGTTCAGATTGATGAAAAATATATTTGAAGTGAAAACTTATTATGGCCTATAGAATCATGGCATGGGTGGTGCATATGAAAATTAATTAAAATCCACCAAGTATGCAAAAAAAATTATTTTTCTTAAATCCTTTTAGATTTCCATCAAGAGTTTTATTCAAAAATTATTTTATTTCAACTTTCAAATAAACAGTTCATCAAACACTTTATTCAATTGATGACAGTAGTGTAATAATAATAGGAAAATTCAACTATTATAGTATAAGAATTCATTAAAAAAAATACATTTTTGGGGAAAATCAACAATATAATTAAAATTTTTTAGACACTCATATGAAAATGGGCTAACCGCAGACACGTGTTTCTGGCTATTTATCCTTCATCAGTACGGTACTGCTAAGTGCAAAGGATAGAGAACACCTGGTTGCAAGAAAGGGATAATAAGATTTAGCTCTTCCCGTTTATACGATCCAACATGAAGTATATCGATAAGTATGCAACAATTTTTTTAACCTTTCAGGCAAACATTTCACAAAATCAGTACTATTCATATAAAAAACATAATTGAACATCAGTATATTACAAGGTCAAATACCAATAAATGCTTCCAAATTACTAATCTACATTCAATGCAATATATCAGTTGTAAAATTCACAATATAATTTCACAAGGAATTAAAATTTAGATCGACAGCATAAAAAACCATACACAATTGGATACTAGATAATGCTGAAAATATTTAAAATGTGCTCATATTGAAATAATTCAATTCAATATGTAATTCATTTTACTCTAATTCATAATACAGCACTATTTGGGAAAGGAAGTTTTTGGTTTTCTACTACTCTACTACTCTTGATACTAAAGAAAAAGTGGGAATCTTCCATAGAAAGGAAGGAAGCATTCATTTTCAAAAGTAGTAACTCTATACATAAATGTGTAGATCATGCAAAGAAGTAACTTTCAGACACAAACTGGAAGAAAAACTCTCTCCCAAAACAGCTACTTTCATATAAATATTGAATTACACGAAAATATAATCCTTTTAATGAAACACTATTGTTGATACATTTCTTCTGGATGTCGAGTTCACGACTCCAACTGACCTCCCTGTAAAATTAGTTCAGAAGCGAGAGCTTCTCAACTCCCCAACTTCTGATCCAACAACTGAACCTCAAAAATAAAAGGATTGATGGTACAGCCAGGAAACGACTGAATCATCTCCTCAAGAGCGGGGTACCTTATAAAACCGCCTTGCACCAAATTCTGCACGAGTATGCAGAATCTGTCTCAGGTAGAGGAACAAACTTCCCATGAGCAGGTTAGCAGAAGATTGCACTCAAGTAATGATTTACCAAAACCAGAGGCGAAAAAGCCCTGCACGACTGAATCTAAGGCATCGTCAGGTGTAGCTGACGTGCAAAAACCCTCATACGGAAAGGATGTCGTGTGTATCAAGGTGGAAATCTAGCAACTTGACTATCCGACTACCTCATCAACAGAGTATACACTTTGTGCCAGCCCCGCTGGGGACCGAATCAAGGTTTTAGAATTCGGCATAGCCGTACTCTTACCATCTGACCTGAAAGTCCACTCACCATACACACTAATCTGCTTCGTTGAGGATAGGTCGGATAAACCCACTCACTTTGTACCTAACCTGACGTATATTTATTCATTTCAATTTATTCTTTTTCATGAACAATATCTATTAAAAGTTGACATAGCAGACTGTGTTAAAATATTATGCATGTTTTTCAATATTTATAGATATTCATTTGATATTTTACATTTGTTAATAAACTTAAATTCTGGAATATTGCTGCCAATATACTTTGTTTCAATGGTTTGGGAAATACCTGAGGATATATTCCTCGTTACTTTCTCAAAAATAATAGTATCATTATGTATAGCAGAAAATATTTTCAATGTCATCAAATAGATGAAAAACATGTTTAACCCCTTAGTTCAATCTTCGCAAATTTACAATTTTTTTGATATATCTGCTTACTTTATGGACCAAAACTACAGCTTAGAATTCCCGCAATGAAAACAAATATTTACAATTTATTATCGCATATTTGCATTTTACTCTCTTGGGATCATTTCGTATCAGATGGTTGTTGCTAAAACAAATATGTAACCTGTCTGACCTGAACATAAAAAAACAATGTGATTGATATATAGCTAGGAATTGAAACCTTGCCAAACTACCAGGAAGGTTTCAGTTAACATGTTCGTAAAAAACTTGATAGGTCACAATTCATCACTCATTTGCTGGCTGATTGGAATGTAATATTATTCGTTGAGTTAGCATTTCGCACTTTTCTACTTGACGACTTCTGAAGTATATAAAAGTTTATTGTATAAGTTTGAGAATGTTCATATAGGACGAAACTGCAGTAACGTTAGTTACAATTAAAAGTGCTGAAAAACATAGAAAATTTCATTTCTCTTTTCATATTAATGTCTATTGTCGTGTACTGATTTGGACAAATTCAAGCAACAATCATTTATTCTGTATCTGTTCCGTTTTTAACTCACAATGCTCGTTGAAGTGAATGTCAATAAATACTTCTGTCTGAACAACATACATGTTGTCTCAATTCTTGCAATTCATTTCAGATCCTTAGTATGTCTCACCATGTTGACTTTCAGGTTACTCAATAATTTTTGTATTTCAAGGTTCATATGAAAAAACAATAAAGTATGAGTCGTCTTTCCTTGGATATTTAGGGGCACAATGTCTAAAATTTATTTTTCCTAAGTAATTCATTATGTATTTTTGTTAAGGAGAAAGTCACAAACCTATGAATGGACAAGTATATTTCCGTCATTTTTGCAGATGATTGTATACCGCCATTGTCTCTACATACGTCAATTTTCAAACCATGACGAATTTGTTTTTCAATTCAATTTTCGGAGACCTATTTACACTCTGTGGTATCACAGTAATTAGCGCCCAGTATAAAGTATTTGGAAGAAACAAATTATAAAAACAATGTGTGTGAGTTTGTTAATTGATTTGCCACAGACTAATATATGTAGTTGTCAAAACTTCCTGAATATATTTCTATTGAAGAAGTTATTAGTAGTTTTTTGCTAACTACAATTCTAAAGGTTCTCTAACAATTTTTTTAGTTTCGAAAGTATGGTACTGAGACTAGTGAAGTAAAGTCTTTCGAAAACCCTTTTAACGTACTAGAACAAAACACTGTCTCTCGAAGTGCGTTTAGCTAACCAAGTGAGCAGCATAAGAAGATAACTAAGATAAAATCTCACAGTTTCATGAAAGTATCTGAAGCATGAGTTTAGGTTTCTTTGAATCCACACTTGATAAGGATCCAGAAGCACCGAAACATAAATACAGTCACAATATACAAACATTGACATTATGAGAAATTCAATAAGGCATCAGTTCATGATTACAACTCAAAAAAAACAATCAATCGATAATCCTTAATTTTGGTCCATTCTGAGATTTTTTTATATTCAGGCGTTCAGTTTGAGGTTTTGAATCGAAGATTTTTCAATTAATTTTATGTTTTGTTGATTATGATCAGAGCCTGCTATTTGTGGTTGATGTTGAAGCTGAAGTATATTTGTGTGTCATCAGCGAACTGATGGATGTACTAAAGTCATAAATATATGTCATGAATAGTAATGAGCCAAGAATTGACCCCTGAGTGACTCCAAATTTGAGATTTAGTCTAACGGATCATTGTGCTCCAACCTCTATATATTAGCACGATCACTAAAGTACCGCCATAATGAATATATTGGAAAGTCATCAAACCCATACAGCCTAAATTTCCCCATCAAATGAAAGTTGGGTTGATTTAACTAAATTTTCTTAGGAGTCCTCCACAACCAATTTTCAATTGTTGCTTGTATTTTATTTCCGAATCCGAAGTCAGAACTGATGAAATGCAACATTGTCAATTAACTTCAAACAAACTGAGGATGATTTAATTGATCGAGTTGGATAAATACTGGATTGTCCTCAGATCTAGTTATGCGAACTTTTGACAATAAAGTTTTGAGAAAAATAGGCAAATATTTGAAATTGGCTGATTGTGCTGAAAGTTGAATAAAGTTGTTTTTCTATATTTTCTATATCTATCACATTCGTCACTAAATTGATATAGGGTGTTTTCTAACTACGGTATGAAACTTCAGACGATGATTCATTAGGTTGTTTTGAAAAGATTAATTTCTGAGATACAGGAGTTGAAGTTTATAAAATATCATAAATATCCATAAACCGATTTGGTTGAAATTTGCTACAGTTTTTTTGGTCGTCGAACGCATAGTCCATAATAGCCATCAACTGAACGTTAGTTTTTCTTTCAATTTTTCGAAAACAAGGGAACGGGTTTTCACAACCAGGGGTCGATTAGGGTGACTTGTACTTGGATCAGGATGAGATAGAATTCACATCAAGTCTCCTCTACAACTTCAGGTTACAATCATTCAAGAATTTCATCATAGTGTCTATTACTTGTGGTTTGTTCAGTGCCAGTAAGAGCGCCCATACACGAGCCACATTTTGCGGTCGGATCGACCACACATTTGCAGTCGCGTTCCAGCGAACTCAAACCGCCCATAGAAAAGACTGTATGTACTACACGTGCACGGGCGTTCACAAAAGTCAAACCGGGCGTCTGCTGTCAACTAGGTGCTGATCTCCGCCGAGATGTCATCGCGGCATCTGCCGTACACTAACCACAAACTACCCAACCGCGTACACCGTCGTGTACTTTTTGTCATATTCGTCTCACAGCATTCAATTTTTTATGTCAGTTGCCTCAACTGCAAGTGCGATTTATATGACCGCAAGTCGACCACAAAACTGTGGTTGGGTCAATCGCGAAGTGCAGTCAACATGGCCACAATGTTATGGTTGCCTCAACTGCAAATATGTGGTCCGTGTACGGCCGGACACAGTGCAGTATATTCAATGGTGGTATTATATTTTCCCGTCTCAATGTTTCCATGAAATATTTGGTTTGTTCCTGATATTCAGAACAATTCAAACATATATGATTAATATCAGATATTACATTACATGTGGCACATTTGTTTGACTCAACGATTCCTATTTTGTGAAGATGAGCTGGATAGCATGCATGTCCGAATTTCGGTCTGCTCATTGTGACAATTGTTTTCCGTCCGTACTTAATTTTTTTGTAATATATTTCCGCTGGGATTTTTGGTACTAACCTGGTATACTGTGTAGCAGAGTTTTTACAATACTCTTTCCATGCTGTTGCCCAATTTTCCTTGAACCTATTTGCTACAATTATTTGTAATTGGTAATAAGGTAATTATTTAGCCCGAACTAGACTGGAATCACTAGGTCCAGTGACGTCTCAGTGAACATCACAGCCAACAATATTAAGAAAAAAATAACGCCACTGACTTTTTGCATTGATTTTTTTAGATTGGGCAACTTAAAATACTACTTTTTCGTGCTTGTGTTTTCTTCATATCGAGTTTCGTTTTCGAAAAAAAATTATCCATGAGCAACATAAAATAAAAACCAGAAGTAAATAATAAACAAATGCAACTTTGAAGTAAATGAGCATCTAGAAGATTCATATTAGGAATACGAGCTGGCCAATTTTGAAGTCCTGCATGCCCAATCCAGCGATTAGGGTAGGTGATGTCGAGCTGATGACGAGCAAGAACAGTAAAATGAGCTGGAGCTGCATCGTGCATAAACCACATGTTGCCTCTTATAAGTACCAGCACTTTTAACAAAATGGGTAGATGATCTCGCAAAATGTTCGTGTAGGGTTCAACTGTTAGTCTAGCTAGTAGAAAAATCGGGCCAATTAGGTAGTTACCAATCATTCCTACCTAAACGTTCAGCGAAAATTGTTGCTGAAAATGTCTTCCGCTAATAACGTGAGGATTTTAGATGGCCCAAAAATGGTAATTGTAGAAGTTCATAATAGCATCTCGTGAAATTAGCTTCATTTCTAAATAAAATATTTGTAAAAAAAAATATTATTGTGTGCTATAGGTTTTTGGGCTGACTTTCAGCGGCAGTGAAATATTCCTGGTACTATTTGTAGGATTTTCTACTATCGTATCGAGTTTAGCTTCTTCTAGTTCAAGCGCTGTTAAAGTCACCTGCATTTTCATCAAATCTCCCAGTTTCATGAAATGTTCTAAATTTTTCCGTACATTGAATTACTCTGTTAAGATACCTGTCCTGGTAAATTATCTTCCGCATTTCTATTTGCTTATCCATAAATAAAGTGCATGTCACTCATTTCAGCGTTAGTAACATTATTCGTGATGGAATCACTGCCAATTGGCAACTCGTGATTTGCAAAGTAGCTCCAATTTTTATCTCAAAAACGAATCTAGATTCAAATAAAAAACAAGCTATGAAAAAGTTAGATTTTCAGTCGAAAAGCTTCAACAGCAAGTCACTGGTATACTTTTCTCCCGATATTGTTGGCTGTGGTGCCCACTGAAACTTCACTGGACCTAATAATTTCAATATAGTTAGGGAAAATAAACGTCTTATCACTTCAAATAACTGTAAGGATATTCATGAAGCAACTCCGGGCATATGTTCACAGAAACTTTTTCAAATGACCTAACACATCAAAACCCCTGAAGTTCAGTACCGTAGTTAGAAAACACACTTCATTCAACTTCATATTTTAATCAATAATCACATACACTGTGCGAAATAAAATAACGTTTTTCTACCGATGCTATACAATGTGCCAATTCTATCATCGCTTTCATACGTTCAAAATGAAAGATTTCTCATGCAGTAAGAAATATCCGCAATTACAGCGAGAAATAATTTCTCACTGTTATCACGATAACCCAAGTCAGTCATGAATTGTTACATGTCAGATTGATCTGACACGTTCTCCATGTTGACAACATTACGCCGACGATTCGCGTGCAATATCCAAGTAGTCCATTGTCGGCGTTTCCATAACAACAAAACCGAAACACTGCATAATTATTGCTGTCAACGTACCAAACGAAAATAGTTTTATTGTTGATTGTTATAGTATAAACAGTTCAGATTTAATAAATATTGAATATAAAGGAATACGAAGATTTAGAGTTGGAAAATACACCTCCAGGAATTGTTGAGAGAATAGATGTGTGCAATAATTTACTACCAAGCACATCAAGAGAAAAATATTAAATCGCTTACAGAAACTTTATGGACTGGAAAATGGAAGCCAAGGTAAATTCTTGTTCCGAAAATACGTTGTTAATTCATTTTGAAGAGTGGTCTGAAAGATTGAAATCATCAACATTAGGGTCTCAGTACTCGATGCTAAGGAGTAACCTCAATTATCAAAAACTGTATTGGTATATCAAAACTACGTGCAGTTTCGAAACGCAAATCTGAAAAATATACTCCAAAACAGTCAAAAACATTAACTTCTGAAGAAATTCATCAATTTTTGAAAGGTGCATTTGATGAAAACTATTTGCTGATAATGGTATGAATTGAAAATTATTAAATTGTTATCTATTGGCCTTACAGGGGCATGCCGTTGTAATTAACATCAAAAATTAAAATTTGATGACATGGAAGATTTTAATTCAGCCTTTTAAAAAAATTACCCGATACTAATACCAAGGTCTCTAGAAATTTCAGTCACAGGAGAATTCTACCAAATTTACAAAAAATATGTAAAGCTTCGACCATGCACAAATGAATTTTTTTTTTAAATTACAAAAATAGCAAATGTACGAAACAAGCTGTGGAGATGAATCAATTTGGCGCCATGGCGAAAGAAATAGCGAAATTTTTGCAATTACCGAACCCTGATTTATATTATGGCTACTGTTTCCTAAGTTCATCTGCGACTATTTTAGTTAATGCAGGAACAGATCTTTTAACTTTGAAACGCCATGGGGGTTGGAAATCCAGCAATGTTGCTGAATCTTATATCGACAACTCTGTAGCTAACAAAATGAAAATTTCAAAAACTATAGTAAAATCCATTCTGCCTCCTGCGCCATTAGAACCTGAGCAAAACAATGCTGTGAAAGCTCAGTACGTTTTTCCATCAACTTCAACTTCGACCGTAGCTAATATTTCAATTACCGAAAACATGCTGAAACAAAACGAACTACCAGGAATCACTTCACAAAATTGTTCAAATATAACTATCAATTACTATTTTAAATAAAATATAAAAATATATTATATATAAAATATAAAAATATAAACGCAATCGTAGAAAAAGTACAGTGTACAACAAACTATTTAATTACTGATGATGATATTTCAGAAATTGGAGTTTTCGCCATAATCAATTCCATCGTAAGTTCACTCAAACAAAACAAATTGTAATCATTTTCGAAATATTCCGAAGTAATGTAGTTGACCTAGGACGCAGTTTTTTTATTATGACCCCACACAGAGCGATAATGATAGTTCATTCAATTGATGAACGATAACACGATAGAGTTTCGAATACTTTTTCAAAACAGTTTTTGTAATTTTTATCAATCTGATGAAATATTGAGAATTATCAACAAATCTGAGGTCATCACGAAATCTACCAATTACGCCAAACTAGTACCATAATGACGATTGTAGTGTAGTATCAACTGAAACCTTCAGTTAATACTACCTTCAGAACAATATACAAACATTCTAGATCAAGTAAATAATAGTGAATAGATCAATAAAATTTGATAAGATATTTGAAGACAGACTGCCCCATTATTAGTATAAACTTGGTTTTTACTAATGATTTATCGGTACTTGCAAATAGTGCCCGTTATAATCAGAACAAAATGGCATTTCAAGAAGATTGGGTAAATACATATGATTTTGGATGAAATAACCCGATTTAGGTTCGTTAAACTTATTGAAATGAAGATTTAGTAAGTTTTGAATACTATATGTTTTCAGTATCTTCGTTTGTGGAGTTGAAATCTGAGAATTCAGTTTCGTGAAGAGTAACTTTCTTTATATTGTTATTAACTCATGAACACAATTCCTCGATATTCACTGCAACAAACTTGAAAAGAATAACAAGGTAGCGGCAACATTCTAAACGAGGTATCACTTGACCTATAATCCTATGCAAGATTTAAGAATTGGGTCGCACACCACCAAGAGGGTAGTTGTAGGATATCTCCCTCGAAATAAAAATCAAAGGGCCAAATAAGTTTTCGAAGCGCAAACTATGAGAAAATCGCATTTTTCGGTTGCCTCTGGCTCGACCACTATTCTGAAAGTAACAGAAAAGTCCTTTTTTTAATAGGTATAACAAATGAGGGTCGATTAAAAAAATCAACATCTCCTAGAATATTCATGATTTATAAACGAATTATTTCTACTGATAATAAAAATTACCATTAACCAATTTGAAAATATGTTTTTTCAATTCAATTATAATTTACAAAAACAAATAGGAAAGAAGTAAAATTATCGATGAAGATTGAGTATTATCAAAGGACTAAAAAAACTTACTCCACCTGCAAGTAGATAGAATTCAGGAAAGCAAATATCTTATGAAGGGATTCGAACTCATGAACTTTGCTTAGTGAATTCCCACTTTCTACAATATTTTTATAGGAACTTGCAAAATGGTCCCTACTGGTATCAAGACGCCGTGATAGATCCCCAACTGAGGGTTCGTGAAAATAAATTACTGAGAGTTATAGACACCTCTGTTTTGCCACAAATGGTCAGCGAGAGCAGAAAGGCTCCTACTATAATGGTAGGCAAAAAATGAGCTGATTTGGTGAAGGAGTTTTGGATGAAAGCTGCTAAGTTTGGTCAAATACTTCACGGAGCATTTAAGACACCTGTCTTTCAAAGTTCTAGGCGATGAAAAATTATCTCTCGATTAACTTTTCACACTAAAAAATTAATAAATGAGAATGTTTATGTTATATTCAAAAATAAAAAGGAAGTATGGTAGCAAGACGGCAAAAAAACTTACTCATGGCAAAAGTGATAAAGAAATTGGAAAATCAGGATATAATAATATTAGGCAATCATTGAACAAACAGCAAATTCAACAGAAGAGAAAATTGATTTAAAATATGTGAAAGGAAAATTTTTGACGGATAGAAGAAAGATGAAAAAAAAGGTTTATGGAGTGGAAAAACAAACGGAGAATTTGGAATGTTGTATGACTGCAGATCAATCAATTATAGGTATTATAATATCCTAAAATATTACCAGAAGGCAGGATAGTACATGAAGTAATCAAATCAGAACGGACAGACCATGGACAGTAATGACAAAAAACTAGAAAATCAAAATATTCAGAAAGAAATCGAAGTACGACAAGTCTGGTACATGTCCTTCCAATCCAGTGCGGTGGAAAAATAGCGATCCCGTTTGATATTTCAACGAGATGGCGCTCCGCCTTGATTGTTTTTAAATATTTGGAATTTTGAGCAACTGTTCGATTTTAAGTCTTTGCCATCCAATTTTTTTTAAGTAGTAAATTGTAAATCTACATTTCACAATATTTAGTCTAGAGTTGCCATCACTTTAATTTATACACCAAATCAGCTTGGTTCAATGCATTCTTCATCTTCAAAGTATTGAGAAATAATCCTGTTGAATATTTCATTTTTGAATTATTCTCATGGGTGTGCCTGGGTTTCCCAGTTGATCCTTCAAGAGTCTGCGTCTTTTCTCATCCACTTATCGACATAAAATTCAATATTCACGAACATCTTCACTTGAACAATATGTATATTCAGTTCTATTTCCACGTAAATATTTAATACTACAAACATTGCATTTTTTATAGTATCGGGCCTTACCTGGTCTCATGCTTTTTTCCCACCTCTTGGTTTTTCCATTAATTTACCTCCCCCTATAATGACTAATCGGGCCTCCGCCCCAACTATAGCTAAGTAGAAAATAGATCACTATGTACAGGTACTATGTACACTATGTACAGATATGAACTTTTCAACCTTGTAAGAGTACATTCAGAATGAACCTTGTCTTTTCTGCAGTACAACTTGCCAGTTATTTATCTCACGATAAAACAATCCAGGGTCAAAAACACCAACATTTTCTAAAATTTTTTGTGAACAGGCAATGCATGGTATTCCAACAGAAGTAGTTTGTGCTAGAAATCGCACTTTGAAAGATAAGATCTTGATGATCCCCAGCTTGCACAAATTTCAATTTTGAGGATTGTCCTTTGTAGAAGGCAACAACTGGTTGACTGAAAAACAGATTTTGAAAGATTTTCATCATCACATTGACAATTCTTTTCCCAAGGAAGCATCATTGGACCACATTTCGTTTTTCGTTCCTTGAGAATTTCGAGTTTATACATAAAAATTACGAATATGAAGTTGAAATACGAAGTACACTCTAGTAATTCCAGAATGAATAGTAGAAAGTGATTTTTCTTTGAATCACTGTTCATATGAAAGTAGTTGTTCCCAAAGAACCTTTCTTTTTTCTATAATCCATTTTTCATGTAAAAGTAGGTGTTTTGGAAGGGTGTCTTTTTCAGTTTATATTTGAAATATCAGGCAAGATGTACATATTGCAGAAAGTTCATTATTAATCTGATAACTTTTTTCTACCTGAAAGTTTGTCACATGTTTCATTCGTTTCTTCAGAAGTAGACAACAAAATTTCATTCAATCCCAAAAAAAATTTCCATAGTATTTTTTCCAACAAATATACTACAAACTCAATTACTGTAAATGATAAAATTGCAAAGCCATAAAGAAGAGTGATCGACCAATCCGTATTTCTTCAATCAATAAAATGCAAAACGAATACAATTACAAGAATATAAATAAAACGAGAAAAAAATTCGAATCGAAAACAAAAATACCTCTCGACCTCATTCTATTTGGAGCAATATGTAAATTTCATTCTCAAAATCCTGAATGCAATATTGAAGTTTCAACTTCAATTTAGAAATTTCGACATCAATAACAAAATCTCGATTTCACAATGAAAATTTTGATAATGATTACGAAATTTCGACTTCGATCGCCAAATTTTGTCTTTAAATGTCAGAATTTTCAATAAACAATCAATTGAAATATGTGACCCTTCTGTCCCCCTAGCTATACACATGGTGAATTGCGTTTGGAAAATGTTCATTCCTTTCTAATGAAAAAAATTGAGAGAAAAGCATGCTTCAATGCTTCATCGTATTATAAATATTTTAATTCATAAATCTTTCTCTCGAAACTCCAGGCACTATGAATATAAAGCACATCTGGATTCCCAGATAGTAGAGTCGTTTTAGGGTAAGGTCCATAAAATGAAAACATTTTTTTCATGATCATATGAAAAGTGATTTTTTTTTGTCAATAAAAAGTGTCTTTAATTCACATTTTCATCTTCCCATTACTTGTTAATTACATTACAGCTAAAATATGGACTTACCGATGATCCGTAACCTTTATGGGCACAAGCGGTTGTAATTATCCGGAAAAACCAACAAATTTGCTAAAATTTTCGAACAATTACATTTATAGCGGTTTTTTTCTTATCTCATTCTTATCTTCTTGGTATTTAATATTCAACATGTTTCAATATTTTATGTGTTCATTAGCTGCTGATATGCAGTAAATGTGGCTCGCAAAATTGTCCAAAAAGGTGTGCTACATGTTATTATTAGTGAAAATCATTTCAACAGGTGGAAACAGGACATTTAAAGAAAATGCATTTCTATCGTAGCAGAACTGTAGCAACTCTGTTCTAGATTTAGACTACCTGGGTTCAGAGTAAAAAATCCAGATTATGTCATCCTTGCCTTAGAAGGTGAATAAGAAAAATCCGATAGGCAACCAATTTCCAACAGATATCTGCTCAATGACACATTGATTATGACAAGAGTTAGCAAAAATTCAATATTCACTGACAGGCTCTATTTTATCAATAGTTCTAGCGAAAAACATATTTCGTCTGGTCGATAGACATAATTGTTTTGAGTTGAAAGCGACAGCAAAAGAGTTTTACAATCATTGGGTAGTATAGTCTATCCATTCTCAATTAGAACGGCAAAAATAAGGAAAAGACTACGAGGGTTGTTCATAATCACTGCCCGGCAGATAGAAAATGTATATACTACCAGTGCTTTTATGTTCAACGCATCTCTGGTACAGTGATAAACATTTCTCGCCTGTGGCCCCTAGTTGCCCAAATAGTTTGCTATCAAATATACGTGAGGAATGAAAGCTTGTCTAGCTCGATTGGATGAATACTAATTTTTTGTCCGTTTTACAATATTTCTTCATCAGTGCCGTGTGTTCGTGGGGTTAGGTGAGGTAGTGAGTGGTTACCCAAACCGATTTTTTTAAACTTTTTATAGAGATCAATTACCCTAACACCAAATTGATATTTTTGCACTTGACGTTCGTCAAGTGCAAATCCATATTGAAAGTACCCAAAAACACTAAGATTTTCACAAAAATCGGTTTGAACGATCATATTGGAACCTTTGATGTAAACCTAACACCGAACTGATATTTTTGCTCTCAACGCGCGTTTCGCTAAAAGGTTAGCATCTTCAGCAGAAGCAAATTGATACTGAATCCAAAGACAAGGGTTAGCTGTTTATATACATAAAGTTTATATATTTGGTTTGATTTTTAGTAGAAAGTATTTCAATTATTTTGATCTTATCCATTTAATTATAGCCGATTAACTAAGATTTATTTGCTTTCATTGTACAGTTTTGATTATATTCGACTATATTCTCGTATTTTGTGTATATATACAACATTATTTTTAATTTTGTTTTGCAACACTATTGTTGAATTTTATGATTATATTCTATATTTTCTTTAATTGATCTGATATGAAATCGAGATTTTGGATCTACGTAGACAATTTCCTAAAGGTCCGCCTTTTGGTACTTTGTCAACTTTTACCAGATCCCCGATTAGACTAATTATACGCATGGCTTTCATTTTTGTCTGTTCTTATGTAAAAATATTTCATATCATACCACCTTAGGATATTTACTTAAAGGTTAGTTTTACTCCCTGTACCAAGGCTTGCCTTGTTGGGTAGTATGTATTTATTCACCACTTAATGTCATCTTCCTATTGTATTCTTCACATTTGAAGTAAATGAATATACTCAATACACATTCATCTCTGTTTCTCCTTGCTGGTGAGTCCTAATAAGCTAAAATTTTGTATATAGGTGCTTCTTAGGTCTTAGATGCGCATTGAGAAAATAATTTCAAATATTATATTCGAGGGGCCCCCGTGGAGATAAAAGGGGAGCGTTTATAAACGAATATTACTTTTCATCAGTGTTTTTTCGAAAGGATATATTTTTGGAAGCTGAAATTTCGCAATTAGGTTCGTTGTATGTTGTAGATGTGCAATAAGAAAGGATTTTTTCAATTCCAACAACAACAAACTCAAATTGTGTTTTAAGACCAAACAACAGCACTACAAAAAAATCCTTAAGGCGCTCTCAGAGCGGTGCCTGTGCGAAAGTAGTGATTCACATTGAATTTGAATTGCTGGAGATTTTAATCAAGAGAACTGCGTTTATGTGGAATAAACTTTCTGAGAACGTTTTTCCAAATGGATTTAGACTTCTGATATGTACCGCCCTTGGTGGAATCAAATGTGCCAAGCCACTTGAACACCTTTCGTGTAAATATCTACAGATGAGAGACAAATCTCCAACCTTTCTTCGATATTCCTGGCTATCAACATTACACGTGACATATGGCTCTCTTCTAGATGGCATCCAGCAACTTCAGGATATGTTTTAAGGCAGAGCTCCAAACATGAAAACAATACTCAAAAGAAGGTCTGATCTAAGCTTTATAAAGGATCAGCAGAGATGTGTAGAGTTTTCTGGTTCGGAACATTTTTCCAAGCTTTTAAAAAGCAGCCTTCGAAACAACAGCGACATGAATGTGCCAAGACATCTGATGTCCATTTTAACCCCTAACAAACTTATCGAAGCAGAAATCGGAATTGTCTGACCTGACAATATTATATCCGATTCGAAGACAGTTATCTTCTTGGAGAAAACCGATGCCTGGGTTTTTGTGGCATCACATTGAACATGGTTGCTTTCACCCAAATTTGAAATCACTTCTAGATCCTCATTAAGATATGCAACCTTCTGCTGCCGGTGAAAATGTGCGCCCGTAGCCGATGTCTTGGAACCCAAATGGAATGACGAGACAAGTGTGCTGTCGTCAGCAAAGAAATACATTGGATTCTTGGTTCTTTCCAATATGTCGTCGATATACAATGAAAAGGGTATTGGAAACAATATGGATCCCTGTGGAACACCAGCGTTGATGGTGAAAGTATTCGACAGATAATCATCGACGACTTCTTGCAGGGAACGTTCTTTCAGGAAGCTGAAAAGCCATTCACAGAAATGATCCGACATGTCATAGCATCGAAGTTTGGACAGCAAACCCTCATGCCACACAGGGTCAAAAGCCTCAGAAATATCAAGCGCAAGAGCTCTTGACTCTCTATGTTATTCGATTGCGTTATTCCAAATATAGGTGGCATATGATTGAAGGTCGCCTGTTGATCTTTGTTTCAGAAATCGATATTGATAATCGCTCAAGATGTTGAAGCCTTTCAAATATTTAAGGATATGGTGGTTTACGACTTTCTCTATGATTTTCAATATAGCTAATAGCAAAACGACTGTTCTATAGTTATTTGGAAGATTTTTCATGACCTTTTTGGTAATAGGCTGAACGCGAGCAATCAATAAAAAGAAAAAAACCCTTTCTTGTAAGGAAGGTTGAAAAGTCTGAAAACTACGCAAGTTAATTTGCGCACTTTTCAAGTACGATGACGGGCACTTCATAAGGGCCAGATGCCTTGTTGATATTGAGATTTTTCAAAATTCGCCTGTCGCTGTCGAAAAGTAATTTCCGGCATTGTGGATTCTAGTGTGGTAATAGTGGATGGTGCCTTTCCCAGAAAGTGGAGTGGGAATCAAAATGTTCAGCAAGTAGATTTGCTTTTTCTATCAGTAGTGGAATTGTGGATTTTGTAAAGTTCTGATTAACAGCTTTAGCTACCGACCAGAAGGATCTAGACCCGTTGAGATTGGCAAGCAATTTATCCCTAATTCTCTGAGGTTCTTTGCATTCATTTATTTCAAGTTTGCAGCTGTTGTGGGCATTAATAAACCTAATTTGGTTTTCGGCACAGGAATTTTTGCGCCACTGCCGGTAGGCGAGATTTTTGAAGGCGATAGCTCGCAATTTTTGTTGAACCAAGGTTTGCCGTTAGAAGGTCGTTTCATTGTAAAAGGGATATATGCATCATCTATGTGTGATAGAATAACTACCGTGACTTCAGAAGCACAAGAGCTGAATCAAACATCAAGCCAGGGGAAATTTGAAGATGGTCTTGAAAATCTTTCCATTCAGCTGATCTGCAATGCCAAACTTTGTGCGGCTTCGATTTTCCCCAACATTCATCATTAATTCTCTCAACAGTGAAATGAGTTTGTGGTCAGAAGATCCCAATGGAGACCTTACTGTGAATGTGTAAATTTCTGGATTGGTATTCTCCATCACGGTCAGGAATCCTGGTTGGCTCATTCATAATGTCCGCTACTCAATGCAAAGGCCTAAGCTTCGTGACCTTTTTCATTGTTAATATTTGAAAATTTGAGCCATTCAATATTGTGAATATGGATATTTCGGCACTGGGATGATTGATCTGTAGAAAGTTAATAGTGTTTGCAAGTGAAGAGAATAGTGCTGTCTATTGTGTTCAGCTACGTGGTCAATAAATGCAGCATATGAATTTGGTGATATTCTGTGATATTATTTTGAACCACGTAACATCAAAGTTTCGGGGTTTCACCATTCCATTTTGTTGGCAAAAGATATCGCTTCTAATCAAAAGAGATATAGCCGAGATATAGAAAATTGACGGGGTTTGTTGAAGCACTGACTTTAGTTTCTGTGAGTACAAGAATATGAGGACTACTTGATGTCAGATGTTGGTGCACTGAGTTTATATTCGAGTTGAGTCCTCTGATGTTGTAGAAATCGAATTTGAAGTTGCTAGTGTGCCTCTTAGCAACTACAGTTACCATGCCATTTCCTTGTCGACTGATGTTAGGAAGACCCTGCTGACTGTCAGAAATAGTGGTTTTCAAATAACATCTGCAGGATGAATCAGCTGCCCCAGGGAAAGCCTTGAAACCGGGAACAGCGTCACAGCAACGAAACGTTACCCCGAAAGCAACTTCACGCTGCCTAAACCGTTGCGATGCTGGTCCAACCCGGACGATACCGTTTGGGACCAGCATCTAGAATTACATTTCCTTCACTATTTCTTCATACCGCTAGATTTTCGGAGGCTGAAATTTTACATATAAGTTCGTTTTATGTTGTAGATGTGCAGTAAGAAAGAATTTTTATAACTCCAACTGGGGCGCCCCCAGTTGGAGTTATCCCCAACTGGGGATAAGAAGGGCGCGTTTACATATGAAAATTACCTTCTTATTACTGTTTCTCCGTACTACTTTATTCTCTGAGGCTGAATTTTTTTATGTAAGTTCACTTTATGTTGATGTGCAATAAGAAAGTATATTTGAATATTTCAACAGGGGCACCAGCCGCGGGAAAAAAGGCACGTCCATAAAACAAAATAGAACAATATTATCTCTTCATCACTGTTTCTTCATGGCCTTAATATACTATATATGTATGTGTTCCTGAATATTCATGCTATGTAAAAAAGTTTTTCAAATAAATCAGAATTTCAGAGTATAGTATCATGATCACTTTCAAAATTCATGTTCGCGATAAATCCTAATTAGTGGAATGCAGTTGCAAAAATATTAGGCATTCAAAAAGACAAACCGATAACAATATCATTTGAACTTAACAGCTTGAACTTTGGAAAAAATCCCCATATGAACGAATTTTGTATTGTTTGTTCAATTAAGTTGAGGTTATCGTTTGACAAACGGTAGAATAATATAGGGAAGTAGAGAGTTTATATTATAATTCCCAACATTCCATTTTCCAAGTTTACATGCAACCGACCGATTTCGATACTTTCAGTGATATTCAAACTAAATATTTCAAGCTACGGGTATGTTACATATATCTAAAATTTGTCGTTGTTCACCTAATTATCTATTCAAAAATCATTCTAGAATATTTTTTTAATTTCAATAATAATAATAAATGAATTGACGGATGTAACCGTTACAACGTGGTAGGAAATCATAATGAAGAAATGACGAAAAACTTTCTATGTTTTTAACCACTTTTATTTGCAACTAACGTTACTACAGGTTCGTCCTATACGGACATTTTCAAACTAATACAAGAAGTTTGAAAACTTATACAATAAACTTTATTGTATGAATTTGAAAATGTCGGTAAAAAACATAGAAAGTTTCATTTATCTTTTCCGCATCATAATAACAAATGCTTTCTGATTAACTCCATTGCTGGTATGATGTGAGTCTCCTCTCCAGCCGTGCCAACGGGTGGTAGAACTATCACTTCTACCAGTTCGTTAGCAAGCTGGGAAAGAGCTATATAGCCTTGCCGCCGAGGATAAGATTTTGGGCGAAAAAGGCGGATATTGAATCCGCTGTGGGGAACGAGACGTGCCGAATTAATTGGAACTATTCGTTCCCCACCCTTAGGCTCATACAAGATAATAAGCCTGATGTAGTCCTTCTCGACCACCAGAGCAAGGCGATATTTGTCGTGGAGTTTTCAGCTTCTGGCGAGACGAATATCGCCCGAAAAGAGAAGGAGAAACTGATAAAATATTGAAATTTTTTTTCGAACTTCGCAGACTGTATCTAGACCATTATGTCACTATGGTTGTTCTGATTATACTGGCTTGCCGCTCTAAGGCAGAAATCTCAGCCGGACAGATGCAGAAGACTGTCATTCTTGGCTCACTGCGCTTGCTCAGGGTACATAATTCTTGGACCCAATGATCACTTGCCCCACGGTGTGGGGAGTAGTCGTTAGTTGATAAGGCTGGCGCGCCCTCCCGAATGTATTGGGGCTTCGTGGGATAGGGCCTGACCAGCGCATACTTCGGTATGAAAATAATGCTTTTATCGAAAGGTTACTCAGTCCAAGAGATACTAACCTAACCTAACGAATGGCAGAATTCAACATCTCCACATGATAAATCACGCCAGATATTGCTATTCCATCCAGCCAGCAACAGCTTATTTATACATTCAATATTTTACAATCGAACTTGAAAAAAGAAGATAAAAGAAAAGAACGGGTGAAGAGCAGGAAAGAGAGGAGAAAAGCAAATAAATCAGAATTTGATATTTTAAATTTGAAAAGTCATGTCACACACATAAAGGAAATTTAATATAATAATATAATGATAATTTTGATATTTTCTATATATTTATAAATATCAAGTACCGTTATCAACTGATCAAATTTTACGAAAGAAAAGAACCAGATCGAAAAGTATATCTACTCAGAGTTTTATTGAAACTATGTGGATTGTGATTACAATTCGATGAGTAGCCGATTATATAAGCGTATAATATTATAAGAAAAAGAACCTCGAGGAAGAGAGGTTTAATGTTTAGTTGCAGTCAAAAGATGTTTGAATCTCAAATTCAGATCATTTATATGGGTTCTGAAGGACAATTTCCCTACTTTAAAATTATTATTTTCAAGCGATTAAAAGCTTTAGAGTAGTCCAGCGATTGTAAAAGACAAAGTTTGTTATTGTCGACAGAACAATTTAAATCATCTACAACTTTCCAAATAGCTGTTGTGCAGCTGGTGTTGTGCAGAATTCATTTTCGTTGGTTTCATCAAACTTGAATTTTTGATTATTCAGCTTTGAACTCAAAAAATGACTTATTGTATCAACCTCAGGCGTACATTCACTATTAGAAATATCGCCGAAAAAATTGTTGATATTCTTCAACAAAACATACTAGATAGTAGTGATCCACAAGATATTTTCACCTCACAGTAATTCTTCCATCTTCAACTCCTCGTTTCAGCATTGGCAACCAGATGCGTGTTCACATTATCAGCTGTGAGAAGAATATTTGGCGATTATTTTTTCTCTTGGATATCTGAAAATTTTTGTTCGATTACACTTCATTATGTGATCATCAGTTGATGTATTTTCTCATCCTTGATTCTGATAACTTCATTATGTATTCAAATTGTTCATCTCTTCAAACAAATAGGGGTTATTGTTACTCTTAATTTCTCAAAATAATTGTTCTTCCATAAGTTGTCCTGACATTATACTTGAAGCTATTTCTCCTTCAATTTCTAGACAAACCATCAACATTGAAGATGACATTTGTCAAATATGAGCATTCCTGTACAAGTGGATTGTAGTTTGTATTCTCTCTTCTCTCTTCTATGATGGCCGCTGCTTCCTATTCAGACGCAATTGGGGCCAGCTCAATACGGGGGGTTGTCCTTGTCTGGGTTAGCACCCATTGACAACCCTTATATTTAGTTCTAATTCAAACTTATACTACACTTATTTGAATTTTGCAGGCACGTTAAATAACGGCGGACAACACAAAACACATTAAAACTTAGCCCCGATGCAACACGTGGTTCGTCCACCATCTATGTGGACGAACTATACGTCCGTCCACTACCACTGCTACACCGGAACTCCGTTTCACTATCTCATTTAGTTGTTTTTGTACGTCATAAAGACCATCAATTTTTCCTCGTCATTATGATGGTCGGTGTAATACATTTATGTTCTGCAAAAATGCATCTATTTTGAATTTTTTTGGTAATTTTTTCACGTACTTTCTATGCACGATATGCATAGTATCATGAAAATCGTGACATGATGAATATTTCTTTTCATTCGATTTCTAGTAAGTGATTATGCATTTAAATTGAAACCGTAACATTTACTTCACCTACCAGACGGCCATGTAGTCACTGCCAGGAAATAGATACACTAACTATCCATAAAATATTCGAAGTTATAATTATTTACTCATCGGGGAAGTCATATCAATTTTCATGTTACGGTTGAAATATCACGTATGAATATGTAAGACAACTTTCGAAACACCCTGTATAATCACTAACGGCAATCACTTGAGCACATTCCGGTTGTTGAGTCCCAAATATTAACACCATACTATACATTTTTATACGTCGAGAATCTCGATAATAACCAATTCAACCTAGAAACTGCAAAGAAAGCCATACTCGTAAACAGACACTACTTGTACTGCAATAAAAAGAATTTCACTTCTTGATAGCACATGGATCGGTTGCTATACCAGAACAACGATAATTGTATAGAATTGAACAGGAGTTGTTGTGAAAGAATATAAAAAAATAAAGGTTTGTAAGTTGTATGACATATCGGCTGTAAGAAGTATATAATATGACCAAAATAAATGCATCTTATAACAATAATTTCATTTTATATATGAAATATTTCAGAATGACAGAAGATTATTCACTACAATTTATGATTTTTTTTTCAATAAACACAAGCTGATCCCAAAGTTATTTCGGACTTGAAAAAAGGTAATAATGATTAACTGCTTTATGCAATCTAACTTCTATTACATTTTATTGAATGAACAAGACGATGTCGTTTCAAAAGAAACTCCCTTCCTCCTTTTTATCATATGTGACAAATGGAGGGTCACTCAATTCAAGTAATTTGACTACTTTAGAACCAGTTGCATGTGGATGGACGATTATGGATACTAACAATCGAAACGTCGTGACGTAACTTGGTTTGAAATTTTTTAATCTTCATTTTTATTTTTCATTTCTGTCAAAAATATTTTTATTTTTCTGCTTTCACTAATATTTCAATTTTTTATTTTTTGTAGCTTGTATGTTAATTCCTTGTAATTTCAGTTTTTTTATTTAGTAAAATTGTTTTTTCGTTTAATCTTTTATTTTTTCAGGGATTTCAAATCAATTTATATTATATTAGACAATGGAAGTCCGAACTGATGTAATACACCACGAAACATCGTCAACCACTTTCAAACAAAACCAAAAATGCTGTTGTTAATTTTTTTAATGGAATTGTTATTTCGGAGAATATCAAAAAATGGAAAAAAAAACGTTTCGTGTCAACATGGCCAATACCAACTTTTTTTCAATAAGGACCTGTCCTTTTAATTACAGATATTGATGAAGCAATAAATTCACAATCCAACGGTATATCACATTTGATATTTTATAGCATTTCATTTGAAATAACTACCATCATCAGTGACAACAATTTGAAATTACGGTCCTGTCGTTACTTCTTTTGTAAATTGTTTCTATTTCTTCAAAATATTCAGACAACCCCATGAATTCAATAGGTAGGTACCCTAACACAATGAAAATTCGTACGTTTTTGTTATATATTATATATTACCATCCTTTTGATGACAAGATATAAGTATTAGGAATAGGAAGTGTCATGTATGTTGTTAGTTACAAAAATACGTTGTTGAATCATATTATCACATCACATTCCTGGGAAATCCATGTATATTGCTGAAACGTTGTCAAGGGCTTATTTAAAGGATCCAGTAAGGGATGATCCTGAACTTCAAAATGTGGTACATTCAATTGCCAAAAATTTTGCGATTACAGAAGAGGCAAAACTGGATTTTCAAAAACAGACCAATGAAGATCCTGTTCTGCAACAGGTAATATCTTATCACCAAAATGGATGACCACGTTATAGAAATGATGTCAAGGGACCTGTTAGTTAGTGGCGGACAAACTTTTGTTTGTTGATCAGAAATTAGTAGTAGCTTCGAATCTGAGAACTAAAATGTTGAAGGATTTACATGAAGGACATCTGGGAAGGACAAAATGAAAATGAGAGCAAGGCATTGCATGTTTTGGCCAGGAATAATAAAGAGCATAAAAAATGAAGTAGCAAGTTGTGAAAATTGTAACAAATTTCGAAATAACAATAGAAAAGAAATACTTATTTCATACGAAGTTCCTAATAGAGCTTGGAAAAAAGTTGCAACTGATATATTGGAATTCAGGAGTGTGAATCATTTAGTAGTAATAGATTACTTCTCCAACTGGTTGGAAATCAAGGAAAAGGTAAAACTGCGTTGTATTCAATAATCCAACTGAAAGAAATATTTGCGAGAAACGGTATACCAGAAGAGCTGGTATCAAATAATATGCCTTTCAATAGTTATCAGTTCAATTTATTTGCCAAAGAATGGTATATGAAATTAACAACAAGTTCCCCATCATACTCACAATTGAATGGGTTAGCGGAACGGGCCGTCCAGATTGCGAAAAACATGTTGAGGAAGGCTAACGAACATCGTACAGATATTTATGTAATGTTAATGGAATATCGAAATACACCCCTCAATCAATTACAGAAATCTCCAGCACAGATTATGCTCAATGAAACACTAAGAACAAAACTGCCGATTTTAGAAAGTGAGCTGAAGGGAATCTCTGAAGCTCTGAACAGAATGAAGAAAAAAGAATATTAGCACATGAAAAAAAATTCTATTACAATAGAGGAGCAAAAGACCTGCGGCCTTTAAATGAAGCGGATAATATGTAATACAGATGGGGAAAAGTTTGGGAAATAGGTAAAATAAAGGGAATTCATTCATCTCCTAGGGCCTATGTGGTAGATACAGATGACGGTCAACTTTTGAGAAACAGAAAATTCTTTAGGTCAGAACCAAATATTAATAACAGTCCAGATAATCAGCCATCGATTAAAAACACACTTGATGAAAATGAAATAGAGTCGGAAACACATTCGCACTCATCTTCTATTTTACCCATCCCTAGAAAATCTAATAGAATTATTGGAACACCATCAAAATTCAAAGACTTCGAATTATATAAGTAATTGAACTTGAACGGAGAGATGTTATATATTATATTACCATACTTTTGATGACAACTAGATATATGTATTGAAGGGGTTATATTTTTAGAAGTGATTGATGTTTGGGAAAGAAAGTTTTTGGCTTTCTACTACTCCATCTTGATACAAAAAAAGAATAAGGGAATCTTCCAAAGAAAGGAAGAAAGTAATCAATTTGCAAATGAGTAACTCTATACATGTGTAGATCATGATTGTTTCGAAAGAATTTTTTTTTCTTTCGTGTAATTTAATGTTTATATGAAAGTAGCTGTTTCAGGAAGACTTTCTTTCAGTTTGTGTCTGAAAGTTGCATCTTTGCATGATCTACACATCCATGTATAGAGTTACTTATTTGCAAATTGATTACTTCCTTTCTTTCTTTCTGGAAGATTCCTTTATCCTTTTTTTGTATCAAGATGGAGTAGTAGAAAGCCAAAAACTTTCTTTCCCATAGATATAAGTATTACGAATAGGAACTGTCATGTTTGTTGTTAGTTAAAAAAGTACGTTGTTGAATAATTAGCTCTTGAAGTGAATATTTCCTTTATATATTATATATTCAATAAAGAAAATCAAATATACAACAAGTAGGTAAGTAAAAAATGATAATTTCTGAAATTATGAGTTGTTTTCATTTCCTTTTTCAATAGTGAGTGAACTCTTCAATCAATTTTTATTGATAACTAGTTGTTGCTCGCGGCTTTGCCCGCGTAGAATTTGGTTTGTCACATTTACTTTCATAACAGACCATTCTAAACAAATAGTTACGCTATTTAATTATCAACCCAAAACTTCAGGTTTCCAACTTCAAAACTGACGAAATTCAATACAATATTTGCTCCACTATCTTCCCTCTTGAGGTGGAAACTCCTGATTCCCTTTCTTGATGCTTATTTAAGCTATACAAACAACCTACCTGCATATTTCAAGAATATAGATTCAGTAGCTTCGGCTGTACGTTAATATATGAGCGGGTAACAGCTAGTAATTTATATTTTTACTTAAAAAATACAGTAACTAAAAATTATGTGAACTGCATTAATTATTGAATAGCTTGGAGAATCGATTTATGTTACCTATAAAGAAATTAAAAAACTAACACAACTTTCAACGCTGTCTGCCCTCGGTGATGGCGCTTCACTGCTAAGACCGCCCCTCTACCCCCGCGCATTATGCCCCTTCCTCTTACAGTAGATGCGACGCGTAATGGCTTACTGTGTCAAGTTATTTTTTTCTGGGTGTCATCGGCATTGACTGCATTGGTCATTAGCCTCGTATCCTGGATAGGCAATGATAAAAACTCTCCGAGCCACATGGCTATTCGCAGTTATAATATATATGGTCGAGATTGGGAGCGAACTCACGACCTTCCGGTCATGAGTCAGGCACGCTACCACTGCGCCAGTTCACCGCTCAAGTTAATCTTATCGTGATAACTTTTAAACGATTCGTCCAAATAACTTATTGTAATAGACAAAGTTTATCTAAATTAAATACTTAAAACAACAATTGTATAAATTTTTATAAGAATTTGACAGATAACATTGTGCATTGTAAAAAAGTATCCAATTTAATTGTATTCATGGCTTAATATTTTGCATATAGTGGCTACCATATAAAAGGTAGGTAGATATCCATCGCGGACTTTTATTCAGAACTATTTAAGATAAACAATCTTACGGTACATAATCTACATGTAACTTCATCGGTATAGGCAGCGCACGCCAAGATAGCTCCCAGGGAGAAAGAATTTTTTCGACTTACCTTGTACTTATTGTTATATTAGTGACCAAAATTACACAAAATCTTTGTTAGTTGTAGCCTATATGTTATTGTGATATACGAACTGTATTTATGTAAAGTTTCAATCCGTTCAATCGTTTAGGCGTGAAAGAGACACAAACCTACATACATACATACATTTATCCATCCTGACAAACTTTCTCATTTATAATATTAGTAAAGATGTGTGAATTGTTAAACAAGGTATTAGTATTAAAATGAGACAAGAGGGACAAAATAGTATATCGATTACCTCATCGATAATCGATTGAATAAGTTCTCTGTTTATTTTCAGGAAACTATCATATTCATATTTACACTTTCTGCTAGACCGAGAAAAACAAAATAAATGTGCAAAATAATGTGCAAATGGAAATGAAACAGCTAGAAGTTCATTTACAAGCGAAAATGAAGGATTCTTATCCAAAGAGGATTTATCTGCAGAAAGTAGAAACTCGCAAAAATAGGAAAAAAAAACAGCGACCTTCTGATCCTCCTAAGAACGATATAACTGTACAGCAAGTGGACAGTAATATTGAGACGGAAAGAAATTCAGAAAATATTGCGTTTGTGTTTGAGAAATATGTCGACATTGCCTAATGGCCAGTGTTGCTAATTAATGATTTTATTAATCACATCCTCTCTCGTAAAATGGCTGACTTTCAGAATAAAGATCCGGAA